>CM077206.1:8324378-8466878 GCA_039654625.1 Rhinogobio ventralis | reverse complement strand
AATGTAATGTATCCCTGTGATGGTAAAGCTGAACTTTCAGCATCATTCGTCCAGACTTCAGTCTCACATGCTGATTTGCTGCTTAAGAAACATTTCTTATTATCAGTGTTAAAAACAGTTGTGCTGCTTAATATTTGTGTGAAAACCAAATAAAGTTCAGGATTCTTTGGTAAATAGAAAGTTTAAAAGAACAGCATATATTTGAAATAGAAAACTTTTGTACTATTATAAATGTCGTTATTGTGACTGTCACATTTGATCATTTCCATATGTCCTTGCAAAATAAAAGTGTTAATTTCTAAAAATCTTTCAACATTTTGAATGGTGGTGTATATACAAAAACATTACCCCTGGATAACTTTCTATTCACTATAGGTTTGTGTTGTTTGCATTATAGCGCCGATTGCCAACTGCAACACAGACATTTGATGCAGTTTCAGTAACCGCCTGCGGTTTCGACTTATGACCGGCGGGAACAAACAAACACACTTGCAGAACTCCATTGCTGCTCCGGAAAAACAACTGCATCCACTGTTTCCTTAACGCTGGGTTATATGGGAAGCTGAACAATGTTATCTTTCCCTCACAACCAAAAACACACTTCTTTAGTGACATTGTTGATTTTATGATCTAAAACAAAATGACAGCGCTGCCGACGCCTCCCGTAACCCGAAAGAAGCTTGTTGGTGGGCGTGATCTTGCTCTCGCTCTGGTTGGTGCACACACGCTCGCCATGTTTAGCATGAGAATCCAACTCTTTAACAGTGTAAATAAGTCCGAATGCATGAAATAGCGAATCCACTTTTCATGCACTTTAGAAGGATGAGGAATCGCGCTGGAATTGATACAGAAAAACCAACATCATCGTTCGTATCACTGTGTATCAAGTAATGAGGAAGCCTTCAGAGATGAAATTCAGGTATGTTCATAGATGTTTTGTTTCTGATGAGCAGTGAGCACTGTAAGCAGTAGACCAATCACAACAGACTGGGCCGTCTGACCAATCAGAGCAGAGTAGGCTGGTGGAAAGGAGGGGTTTAGAGAGACTGAATATTCGAACAAACCGTTTTCAGACTCTTTGAGAAATTAGGTGATGTGCAATGTTTATTATGAGAAACTTAAAGTGTTTTTTATTTTGTATTTGTTATTTTTACCTTGGATGCATGTAAACCTATTGTAGGAGACCTCCAAAACAAAATTTGGGAACCTTTAAATAGCATAATATGCATCGTAGTAGTGATTCTTACCATCAAGCACCACTCACATTTTCCTCCTTTTATCATATGTTACATAAAAAAAAAAGTAATCTAAAAGTAAAATAAACAATTTAATCGAATATATATATATATATATATATATATATATATATATATATATATATATATATATATATATATATATATATATATAACAAGAAGAATGAGGATGAACACAAACAATAGTCTGGTTTAATTGATGGTGGAGACAGTTTGTTGCCTTCGCACAAACCAACAGCAAGACCGACTACTAGATGATCTGTGAAGGTGATGTTTACAAGTGTGTAAAGCCCTTTCGCATTCTCTGCACTTGCAGGCTCAGAGAGCATGCGGCCAGCTGTCACTCAATACTACCATGTGTGTTCAGAGCAGAAGTGTGTAGAAACATCTACGTGATTGTTGGCTTGCCACTTTAGGTCAAAATGACACTTACATGTTTGTAAGGTTAACAGTTCTTCTGTGTTTTCAACAAACAAACTTACTCCAATTTTAATATGATTTCTTGATGACAAATAAAATTCAAATGGATGACACGGTAGGTGGAATGAAGCAAAAGCTGACCCTTGATTCTACTTAGTACATATTGTACATAATAATTTAAACCTCTGTTTTTTGAATTACCTCTTGAAGTGGCATGCACAATCTCAATATAATTCTGTCTGAAAAAGTCAATGCATGAAATTAGATCCATTTACTGTAATAGGCATTCCTAATGTGCCTTTATCAAGTCTGCTGTGTTTGATTAACCAGGGTAATGCAGGTTATTGTGTGCTGTGATTATTGATTAATCTGGCTGATGCTAAAGCTGAAGTGTGTCATTTCAAGTGTGCACCCTAGAATTACAAAATTAAATTTCACAAATAATTATGGTTTTCAAACAGGTTACCCAAACACTCCCCCATTCACTGTTGTTAACATGATGTTTTTGTTAACTGCACAGTTCATCTTTGACTGAAATTGTTGTGCTAATAATTCATTGGACCTCCACTATATCTTGTTGTTGTCTGTGTGTTTTTGTTCAGTTAGCTTTGTCCACTTTCTCACTCTCCCTTTTTTTATTTCCTTGCTAGCTGCTTTTCGCTGAAGTGGTTCAGGCTGTGTTTTATTCAGGAGGTAACTGAATGACAGAAGCACTTTTGTGGCCTAAGCCTCCAGTCTGCTCTATCTCCCCTCCTCTCAAGGCCTGTGCATTATTCAGATTTCAGAGACATTGCTGGTGAGAGCCAAGTCCCCCAAGTAACATTCCTTCTGCTCTACAGAGCTGCTCCTGAACCACAGCCGCCTCTCAGACACCCGAAAGCTCAGTGGCTGAAACAGCTAATCTCTTTTTATTCATTGCAATGTAAAAGTTGGAGCAACACATAATATCAGCGGCGGACTGCTAAACATGATGGTTCTTGACATGTTTTAAAAGTACTGTTGTTGGGGATTTCAACACAGATGGTTTCCTTCTCTGGTGTAAACAGAAAACAAAAGTACCGTAGCACTTTTTTGTTCATTTCTTTAAAGAAAATGTTCAGTTTAAAACTTTGAAATTTAGCCTTAAACATCTGAACTTGTCATCAGACATTACCAGTATTTTTAACTTAATCATATTGGACTCAATTCATTTACATTAGTTACATTCATACATGAAATGTGTGATAAATGAAACAATTAATAAGACCTAATATACACCGATCAGGCATAACATTATGACCTAATATTGTGTCGGTCCCGCTTTTGCTGCCAATACAGCCCTGACCCGTCGAGGCATGGACTCCACTAGACCCCTGAAGGTGTGCTGTGGTATCTGGCACCAAGATGTTAGCAGCAGATATTTTAAGTGCTGTAAGTTGCGAGGAGGGGCCTCCATGGATCGGACTTGTTTGTTCGGCACATCCCACAGATGCTCGATTAGATTGCGATCTGGGGAATTTGGAGGCCAAGTCAACACCTCAAAGTCATTGTTGTGCTCCTCAAACTATTCCTGAACCCTTTTTTGCTTTGTGGCAGGGCGCATTATCCTGCTGAAAGAGGCCACAGCCACCAGGGAATACCGTTTCCATGAAAGGGTGTACATGGTCTGCAACAATGCTTAGGTAGGTGGTACGTGTCAAAGTAACATCCACATGGATGGCAGGACCCAAGGTTTCCCAGCAGAACATTGCCCAAAGCATCACACTGTCTCTGCCGACTTGCCTTCTTCCCATAGTGCATCCTGGTCACCAATAAGGTTAATTCTTGTGTTACGCAGCACGTTTGAACTTCAGCAAGAACCAATGATGTTCATTCTCGTGTTACGCAGAACATTTGAGCTTCAGTAAGAACCAATGAGGTTCATTCTCGTGTTCCACAGCACGATTGAGCTTCCGCAAAAGGTTTTTTCTTGCGCGTCAAGCATGTACTGTTAAGCTTCTGTTTATGTTTGGTGATCAATGTTTATGTGAATAAAAGCCTAAATATGTGAATAAAGTGATCCAGTCTCTTCAGAAAATTTTGACTAAACCCGTCGATTCATATGGATTAGTTTTACAATCAACAAAGTGGTAGTTGCAATCCTCTATGCAATTTGCATGTGCCAATTAAGACAAAACATGCACAGCCTATTTCTCCGCTGCCTTATAGAGGAAGTGGTTACATTCATGACATTCATAAAAAATTGCATCTTTAAACATCTTTGACGATCATTGATTGCCATCCTTTTAATGAAGTAATGAATTATGTATGTACAGACCTGAAGTCTTCAGCAACAGTCATTTTAAATTCTTGGTTCAATAAGTTAAGCACAATCGTAAGGATTTGTGGCATATTATCCACTTGTTCCAGCTTTTCTTTAAACTATACATGATTTTTTATATATAAAGCTAAATAACAATAATAAACTCATAATTAAACTGCAATGACATTTATATCTAAATGAAACTGTGCTCTTTTTGTTCCTCTCTTTATGTCTGAGTAGTTGCCCAGCAAGGACTAAATGGTGACAACGTGTTCCTGGAAACACAGAGGATTGAGATAAGCCATTCCATGTAAGCCAGATCACTAAAGCAACCAGAGCCCATGACAACACTTGTTTCAACACATTGTCTCCTGATCTGGCCAGATCAAAGGCCTTCAGTGGGCCTTCTCTAAAGATAAGTGCAACTGTCAGTTTTGTCTATAAAGCAGTCTTGAATCTCAAAACCATGGAGAACACATTGCATTCAACTGGAAAACACTTGTTTCCGGGAATACTCTATTCTATACACTATAAAGCTTTTGGGAGCTTTTTAGCAGATACTGGCCCTTGCTGTGGCATCTTCATGGGTGGTTTTGAACATGTAGACTCAGCCAATATGAAAAAGTGTGTTTTTGATCAAAATAAATGAATGGTTTAAGGGAACTGCAGTATGTTGTATAGAATCATTAATTTGAAGTGCATAAGCGGCAGGGACACATATGCTGTCATGTGTTAATGCTGAACGTCCAATCATATGCTTCCAGTGTTTCATGGGATTAGAGTGGATTTAGTGTAAATGCCTGTCATTTCTAAAAGGCTTGAGATATTATAAAAGAAAGTATGACAATTTTGTTTGATCATCAATCTAACAGAAAACAAGAGCTGTATGATGCATGTTAAATGCATAATATTCTCATATACTATCAGTCGGGCCTACTAATACATTCTGTCACATATATACATTCAATATGTAAGTTTTAAAGTGCAACACCTCTGATTAAGGTCAGAAAGGATTCAGAAAGTAATTAGTAATAAGTAATGCAATACTAGTAATTAGTACAGTAATCTAATTACACTGTTGAAGATCTAATTAGTAGCTAATTAATTACTTTTTTAGAGTAACATACCCAATACTGATTTTTTCATGAGAATTCTCATTTCTTAGGGTGTTTACATGACAACATGTGAACAGTTTTTCCTTTGTGTTTTTTTGCACACAGATGACAATGTTGTCAAAATGATTACCATTCACACGGATCTGTAAAAACAAATAAAAACAGGGCTCGGCCCTGGCAGCCGTGTCTGTTCTGTCTTTGTTTAATGTTTCCATGTTTGTTTTGTGCTTGAGCACATGGCTTTGGCTGCATTTGAAATCGCATACTTCCCTACTATATATAGGCGAAAAACAGTATGTGACAAAAGAAGTATGTTCGAATTCACAGTTTTCATAAAAGAGTAGGCAAAAAGTACCCGGATGACCGTTCTTCAGCGATCTTGCGTCCTTGTGTTCTTGCTCTATGTCATCATCAACCGTTCAATTCCAATACTCAAGAACGCAAGTACAGAGGACGCATAAAAGTACCCAGATGTGTTCTTGATATCGAGGATGCATCGAATGCAGACTTGAGAGAATCGAACCATTAGAAATCCCAGAAGACACTGCGGGCGGTCGACGTATGGAAGCCTGTAAGCTTTAAACTTCTTATTCTCACATAATAGATTCCCGCTGTAAGCTCTTGGAATTGAGAAACAGCCCATGTCTAGTCCTCATTTCACTAATTGTGCTCACCTGGTCCTCACTTGCTTTCCTCCCTATATAGCCTATTGTGCTTCCTTGCTTTATGTCTTTGCTGGATTGTTATGTTGTAATTGTGTCTTAGACCTTTCTCTAGTATCATGTTCATACCCAGGTGTGATTGTCCAGAGTTTTCTTTGTAGCTTCTTGTATCCTTGCAGGTTTTGCTTTGGGGTTTTCAGTCACATAACTCTAGTGTTTGCATTGCCCCTTCCTTGTACTTATTTAATGTTTGAGTGGTTTTGTTCTTGCGTCTTGTTTTTCAACTGTTGTGTTTTGTGTTGGAGTCCTGTCCTGTCCAGCCTGACTGCTGGTTTCTGGCCTGCTCAATCCTGTGCCCAAGTCTGTCTAGACCTCTGTTGTGGGACTGTTTTTTAACTGTTCAACTGTTACACACTTTATTGTTAATAAATCACCATTCACTGCTCATCTCTTCGCTTGGGTCCTGTTATTTCCAGTGAATACTGATAGTATTATGCATGTCAGGCCAGTAGTTGGCGATGTCACTCTGTAAAGAAACACTACGCGTCTATAGACTGAACACATAATACGCATGGCGTCACTGTTTTCTCTCGTTTTTGTAGTTTACATGAAGACGAAAACAGTATCAATAACTGCGCTTTCAGGTCCCCAAAATGCAGTTGTCGTGTAAATGAATGACCAAAACACATAAAGTCTTCAGTTGAAAACTGTAGTGTAGCACACAAAAGGCGAATTTTTAAAGTAATAACTTTGTACTTGACACAAATGTTTTTTAAATGATTTTATATTTAGTTTAGGGATAAGCGGAATAGCTACTTTGAATACTTTACACTTTGAACTACTTTTATCTGATGCACGTGAATATGGAAATATTATATTAAAGTCTAAGACCCAAATCACAAAAAACAGTGAGTTACAGATGTTTAAACAAAATGTTACACAACACTCACTAGTGCATTCAAACAGGGGTTTTTAGTCTTTTAGATGCCATAGACCCCCAGCTATGATCATCCATCCTGCGAGGAACCCCCATAAAATCTAAAAGGCATCTATATAGTTTCTGGCAGCCCCACTTTGAAAAACCCTGCTTTAGAAGACCAAACCTTTTTTTAAATGAAATACTGTACTGACCTTGAGACACCTGTTCAACACAATATTTTCTTTCAGATATAGGCCATGATTGAACAGCTTGAAAATTGGTTTATTTGTGTCTGAGCCCAAGTTTTTCTCAATATATTTCAAGAAAGAACAAACTGCAATTGTGCTCTGGTGGTTTTCATGTTATTCCATTGCTTTTGCTTAGTATCTACCTTCTTAAAGAAATGAAATAATATTTAGTGACTAAGTCTCTTAATGTGGCCTGTCAGTTGCTGTGTGACTGGGTCTGGCTAGTGTGAATTAAATCCTTTCACATCTTTCGATGTGTTGCTGTACACCTTTTTTTGGTCTCTCTCACTATGTCATGTGCTTTTTTTGTACCATAAGCTCCTTTTCCACCCCCACCCTTCTGGATGAGACATCCTGTGCATGAAAGAAATTATATGTTTCTGTGTAAAAGCTGAACTAGTAAAGTCCAAATCGTCATGACATTTGTACTGAAATCTGGCTTTGCTACACAGGAAGATGGAATGTCCTCTGATGGAATTACAATGACGGAACTGAAAGTCAACAGTTAGAGGATGTCATGAATCTGTGTGCTTAAAGTAATAGATTTCTTGAGTTTCACAGTATGAAGTGTCAGATAGGCAGTTTTACCTGCTTGAACTTTCAGTTTCATACATAAATCACAAAACAATAGTAAAACTGTCTTCATCTTCATGTTATGTCCAATTTACGTCCATTTTACAGAGCTTACAAAACAATCAAATTATGTTCCCACTCATATGGAAATGTAGTATGTACATATATGTTTTCACTCTATATGAGCATATATTTGATATATGGATATTTCATATATGAGATGTATATGTCAATATATTTATTATACATACATAAACATATTATATGGGATAAATGTATATGTCAATATATGGGATTGTTCCAATTTCTAATAGGTTTTATATATGGCTGTGCATGTATGTACATATATGTTTACACTCAATATGAAGATATACATATTTCATATATATATATATATATATATGTGTGTGTGTGTGTGTGTGTGTGTGTGTCAAAATATACATACATAAACATATATACAGTATTTATATGTCAATATATGGAATCGTTCGAATTTCTAATAGTTTTCATATGTTTTTATTTTATATGAGCATAATATTCCATATATTTCAAACGTACATATATTACATTTCCGTATGGGCAACTGTAACTTTTAAAAAGAAAGTTTAAAAGTTTGTGCATCAAAGTTACTTTAATCTCCTCCATTTCATCAGTCAATTTCAAAAGCCAAGAAAGAATGTTTTACTTTTAAATCTTTAAAACTTTAAATATATATTTAAATATAAAGTTTTTTTTATTTATTTATTTTTTTTTTACTTTCTGGCTATACGTCAGCTTTTATTTGAAGTATCCATTCTTGACTACTGACAATCCTCAGTACTAATCTGAAAGGCAACTCAGTGTGAGACACAGACATATCTCACACTGGGTTGCCTTTCAGATTAGACCATTTCATTTATCCGTCTGTGTATGTGTTATGTATGGAATTATGAGTGCTAGCGCATGGTGAAATCTCATAAAGCAGTCCTTCTCCAGAGAATTGCTAAGACAACCAGTTAAACTGCCACCTGGTGCTCATCACTGTCAAGGGCACCTGGTGGAGCTCTGTTAAAAAAAGAAAGAATTAAGTGGTGCCTCCTTTAGAACCGCTGGTTTATTCATGAAATACTTCAGGAATTCAGTCTTTAAAGGTTTCTGTAGTGAAACATTTTTTGTTCCCTTGACAAAATGAAATAACTGGAAAGATATTGCATCGTACATAACAGGGTGCTATTCTTTTGAAATTTCAGGAGGTTTGTTAAACATAAGTTAATCATATATCATTTCAGTCAAGTGCTACAGAGAGAGAATAGGAGAAAGAAAAACTGACTGTTTTGACAGCAGAGGTAGGTCAATATCAAATAATCAAATCACCAGTTTATATATATAGCAGTTTATACATATATAAATGGAAGGGTACGCAGATGATCCAGTTACATAAAATATGTCAGTAAAGTAATTTATCTAATAAGTAAAATAGTTATCATACTGATCAGCCCTAGCCACTGTAAACAATACCATTTAAAAAGTAATTGAGACAGTGCGTTTATGTTTAGCCAATCATAAGTGTTTAATGTTTTGCCTGACAATAATTTTGCATGTTCACAGCTGACAGTCCAAATATGGAAAGGCGGAAACTAAAAGCTCGGTAGATAAACTTTTTTTCATGAGTTTAGAGGGAGCAAAATGTCCATGATTTTTCATTTGTCATCAATGGCTTACAGAGCCAAACATATGTTCAGTTTGTTTTTAGTCACGTCTTCCTTTGTTTGATTTTCCCGCCACTACTTTGTTACCATGGTCACGTAATTATGAGTTTGTTCTGTTCAGCTGTGTTTGATTAATTACCTTGTTTGAGTTCCTATTCATGTTGTACCGTCTCATTCACTCTTTGTCTGGTCACAATCACATTTAGTGGGTTTTGCGTTTGCCTGTTTGCCTGCCTGCCTGCCTGCCTGCCTGCCTGCCTGCCTGCCTGCCTGCCTGCCTGCCTGCTGGAATATTTTTTATTAGAACTTGTACAGAACTACCGTCAACATAACCAATGTGACAACCTAATCTTCAGTGTATTCTGGTTCAAATAGATACGGTTCAGGATCTGCACCAAAGTAAATATCTTCTGAATCGTCTCTCAGAAATGTCTCCATGGTTACAAGGCATGCTCTCTGTGCAAGCAGGTTGTCATGTTGGTTATGTTGACGGAAGTTAGCCTATTTTCAGGCGCTGCGTAATATCATTGCGCCTGCTGCACCCACGGTACGACAGCAAAGTTCCTTGATTATTACACAGAAATGAGAGTATAGTTCCTAGCCATATCGGCCTAGAATTTTATTTATTTATTTTTTTCTTTTCATTTTCCGTCTGTCTTAGTACATGATGTAACTATAGATGAGTCAAGTTTTAAATAGGAAAAATCGAAACTCTTTGGTCTTTTTTTTTTTTTTTGTGAGATGCTAACGGTCTAATCAGATTCAATGATCTCTGCTAAGCTATGCTAAAAGTGCTACCGCCAGACCCGGAGATTGGCTGAATGGATTCGAAAACGGTAAAACTCAACTGTTTAACTCTAGGGGAGTTGGAAAATTAGCCTATTTTCAAAAATCTTTATAATTATATTTGTAGTGTGGACTTTCCTATTCTTATGGAATTAAAATGATTGATTATTAAAACTTTATAGTTATAGTAATCATTATAGTTATTGTCCTTGGCATCACTATATGGTGTAAACGGCCTTAATTGGGTGTTATCAAGTTTAGTGAAAGATCTAGAACAGCTAACATCAGTTGACCATCACAAATTAAACATGTAGTGGTAAAACCATGTACAATGGCCACAAAAATGTGTACTCTTAAATCACTCAATGTATGAATATCATTTTGTACAGCAAATATCAAACCGAGCTGCATTTATTTTAACAATAGACACTTTCGTGCAAAATGTTTTCCACAATCACACTTTCGTGTAAAACATTTCACATACAGATTAGGCTTTTATCAAACATTAGGGTAATTTGATTGGAACTGGCTTACTGACATGTTCTAGCATCTTTCACTTCATCATGCAAAAGTGAGATTCTTACATCATTTGTTTATATAAACTTGTCTAAAAGTGTCTAAATTTTAGTGCCACTGTATATTAACACGTCTTGATGGTGTGTAAGAAAACAGGCTGTATCCAAAAGATGGGAACATATTTGCATACAGACAGGAAGCTAAATGGTAAGTCTTCTTTGTTCAGTCACACCAAATCAAAGCTGGTGCTTTGAAGACTGTAGAGATGATTGTGAACTTCAGTTTGAGCTCCAAAGCCTTCGCTTCTGTCAGTCACTTGACTGTGTCTAAAATTGACTCCTTCAAGGTCTTGCAAACCATAATCTTACATGGCCTTAAATGGAAGCCGAACCCTGACTCTGTTGTAGAAAAGTCTCAGCGGAGGATTTACTTTCGGCTACAACTGAGCAAATTCAATTTGATGCAGGATTTGATGGTCCAGTTCTAGAAGGCAATCATCAAGTTCATCACCTCCTGAAAGGGGTCAGTCAGTGCAAGGGAGACACAGGACTTCAATGCATTATTTGTTCAACAATTTTCGAGCACTGCTCTGAAGAAGAAAAAAACACAGTTTCTCCCTTTTTCATTCCTGTTTAATGTTCATTCAGTGCACTTGGGGCACTAAAACATTTCTGATGACCTTTAGCCCTTTGTACCTACCCCTACCTAGGCCATTTACCTGTACAAATTGGAGCGTCTACTGTATATACTGTAGTCATATAGTAGCACATTTAGCTATTTATATTGAGCTTAAATGCAATTCAGAACACTTTGTCTTACCATTCAGTACACTTCCATCTCTTTGTGTCTCTACAACTAGTATATTTATATGGTTACTGAATGGTTTTCACTGTTACGTTTGGAAACAACATACCAAGTAAACTGCGTCATTAATGCAAATGTCATGAGTTAACTCAGTTCTGACTTTTACACCAGTGAGAATATTGTGTTAGTTTGTAGCCTGAGAGCTTCCCTTCTCCCCTTCTTCCCTTCTCTCTCCACCACATCCTGACAGTCATCATGGCATAAAAACCTTAAGCAAACCCCATTACAGCTAACCGCATACATCACTCACTATAAAACTATGACAGAAACAGATAATGTTAGAATGTGAGCATTGAAGTTATTGTAATCCCAATTCTGTTTCACATTGTGGAATTTCTCTGGCTTTCACACTCTTTCTTTTTCTATTTTCACAGTTTATTCTTTCTTTCCTGAATGTAGTCTATTTGCATGAACAAAACAGTTTATAAGCCATTCTGTTACATTCACTCAAAAAATATAGCTTGTTGGTTTAACTTAATAAAATTATGTCACACATTTCCACATATTGATTTGAACTTAAACTAGTTGTACTGATGTGTAAAATTCATCTTAATTCAATGAGATCACACCAATTTCATTTGGCATATTCTGTGAGCATTCCCTTAACATAATTCACTCTTGTTGATCTAACCAGTGCTGTCGCTGGTGAAATTGGTGCCCTATGCAGAGTTGCGTGAGTTTTTTTGTGTTTAATGTTATATTAGACATTTAAAGCGGTGGTTGATTATGATTTTACTTTTTTAACTTTAGTTACAGTGTACTTTTAGTGTGTATTGTTGCTGTTTGAGCATAAACAACATTACAATGCTCAAAGTTCAAAGCAAAGGGAGATATTTTATTTTAAAGAAAATGCTTTTTAAGGACTACAACAAATGGCTGGTGGGGACTACAATGAGCTCATTCATGGGTTAGTAACATCGCAAACCCTAAAAATTTACATAAATCCTGCCCCCGGGAACATGCAACAAAGGGGGTGAGGCCATGTTGGGCTGCTTTAGAGAAGAGGAAGAGTTGTTGTAGTACATTTGAGAGTCTGCTCAAGCTGTCGCATCTGTCTTTTGACATTTATTGCAATATAGTACGTAACACAAATGCAATAGCATGTCATAAAAGCAAGATGACAACATAAGTTATAACCATAATTAAACTAAACTATGCCTGCATCTTCATGCAGCATATATTCTCTGGCTCAGTAGGCATCTCACAACAGTTCCCATACAAGCGATTTATAGATTATCATGACAGAATATGCTAATCAATGACTTGAAGATATTTAACTCCACTTTAGCTTCATAAATTCATCAACTAACCATTCAGAAATGTCCTGTTGCATTCTACATGTTGTAACTTCTTGAGTCTCTGCATCATTGTCCGACTCCGGTTTGAACATAAAAGGCTGAACAGTTTTGGACATTTTCAGTGCGTGTCTGCATGAGGTAATCGGAGCTGCTAACTCAAGCTCTTGAAGCTCTGCCCTCTTCTTGAATGGGGGCCAGGAGCAGCAGTTCATTTGCATTCAAAGGGACACACAAAAACACAATTTTTGCTCACCCTCAAAAAGTGACAATTTTAACATGCTATAAAAAATTATCTGAGGGGTATTTTGAGCTAAAACTTCACATACACACTCTGGGGACATCAGAGACTTATTTTACATCAGGGGCATTATAGGACCCCTTTAAAAGAATTAATAGAAATGGGTTTTTATTAATTAACATTGTGTTGAAGAGGTGAGTTTATGCTTAAGTTGAGCTGTAATAAGCAAGTAAATGGAATAAACAAGTAAACAAACTACTTGCCACTGGCATTAGTACAGATATGGCTCATTGAGTACAGCATATTTGTATTTTATGTCACCACACACAACAAACACAAGCTCTACTCTTCAGCAAAATGGTAATCACAAAAATTTACATTACAGAAATTCTTTTAAATGTCAAATATAACTGAACATTAAACATTAACAGGTCTCTTCCTTTACTAAAAAACACATTATAGTACTTAATTTAAAAATGTTACTCTTCTACAACAAAAATGATTCATGCAACAAAAATGTATTAATTTTCACACCTGAAAGTCCGCACCAAGGTCCGAACCAAAGTTCATGTTTTGATACATTTTATACATTCGGTTAGTTTTGGTTTGGTTTTGGTTTCACATTGCAATTATGCGAGAGCACTAAAGTACTTTACGTGACATACTTGCGTTCTGTCGTCATCTATGTGGGCTGCATCTTGACATTGATTGGTTTGTAAATGGACGTGCATCTGACGTCAGCGTGTTGTCAATTCGGCGGGTAACTTTGACAAGAATGAATGAACAGACGCATATCGTTGCCAATCATTTAGAGTGTAATTTTCAACAAGATCACTAACAACAGCTGAACGAGGTTCTGTTTATAAAGGTCTTTCGTTGGAGAATTAGAATTAGCAATAACGTTGTTCTGATCACAAGAAGGGAACACATAAACAATGGGGAATATATTTCAAAATAAGAGTCTAACTTAAAACACAGAACCAGGAACGTTACAAATGTATGATACTCTTCAGAGAGTCATTGTGGTTTAACTAGTCTCACAATCACATGCAGACCCTTATTCATGCATAATGAGGCTCTTGATATTCTTGCATCAGATACTGTCATGATTTCTGTCTCGTGTTACCCTGTCTTAAGAACTTTTAAGCTGAAGTGTTCTCTGTTCTCATTGTTTCTGTGTTCATTCCTGTGTCCTGTTCCTGTGGCCATGTTTGTAGTTTTGTAGTTCTCCTTGTTGATTAGTGTTCCCCAGGTGTGTCTTGTTAACTTGTTAAGCTTGTTTGCCCCTGTGTATTTAAACTCCTGTGTTTCCTGTGTTCTTTGTCAGGTCTTGTACTACATGGATGTTTGGTGCGGCTCATTCTGTTATCTGTTCCTTGGTTCTCTGAGCTCTGTGGTTTTGTTATGTTTATTTTGTTATTAAATTATTTTGCGTTTGGATCCAGCTCTCCCTTTGTTTTTGAGTTCACCCTGTGTTACAGAAGACCTGACCACAATGGATCCAGCAATAAGTTTAATTCGGCTCCAACAAGGCAACCGTTCCCTTGAGTTTTGCCTACCTCACAGACTTCCAAGACTTTGCCCTCATTGACTTTTATTGCCACGGACTTAATAACCACTACCAACCCAAACTCGTCCGTGATGGTCCTCTGGGGTCGCTGGTAGAATTCCTGCACTACACCCTTCAAATAAGTGGTTCATCTTACACTGTGGGGGTAGCAGAGGAGGATTTTAATATGGCAACCACTCCAGAGTCTTGTCCCGTCATGGCCGCCATTCTAGAGTCTCGTCCTGTCATGACCGCCAGTCCAGAGTTTTTAGCCAAGATGGCCACCAGTCCAGAGTCTTCAGCCAACATGGCCGCCATGCCTGGGTCTTCAGCTGCCATGTACAACACACCAGAGTCCTCTGAGTCTGCCATATGGGCCACGGCTATTGTGTGTGTGGGCTGCACACACATCGGCTCCAGCCCCTGACCAGAGTCCAGAGATGACTTCAGCCCCTGACCAGAGTCCAGTGAAGGCTTCAGAGCCTACTTCAGCCCTTCTTTCTCAGCCTGCTCTGCCCGTTCTGCCCTGGCCACCTACTTTGCCTACTCCACCCTGGTTCCTCGGTCTGCCTCAGTCACTACTCCTTCTTTCACCGCACAGGCCTGGCCCGCCATCCCCCCCCCCTCTGTCATGATTCCTGTCTTGTGTTACCCTGTCTTAAGAACTTTTAAGCTGAAGTGTTCTCTGTTCTCACCATTTCTGTTTTCATTCCTGTATCCTGTTCCTGTTTTTGTGTAGTTTTCCTTGTTGATTAGTCTTCCCCAGGTGTGTCTTGTTAACTTGTTAAGCTTGTTTGCCCCTGTGTATTTAAACAACTGTGTTTCCTGTGTTCTTTGTCAGGTCTTGTCCTACACGGATATATGTTTGGTGCTACTTATTCTGTTATCTGTTCCTTGGTTCTCTGATCTCTGTGGTTTTATGTTTATTTGTTATTAAACTATTGTGCATTTGGATCCAGCTCTCCCTTTGTTTTTGAGTTTACCCTGTGTTACAGATGCATTGATTGTGTAAGGTTGCATCTGTGTCATTCCTTCCAATCTGTGTTTGATGGATTTGAACTTAATGATACTGATATTCATGTTATTTGAGAACAGTATCAAAAACAGAACACTTGTTATCTTCCTTATAATCATTTTGCAATGAATGCTAGTGAAACAATAGAACTGCAAGGAGTTGAATGCTTATACATTCTTTTTTAGGTGACTCCAATTATCCTTTTCCAATGGCAGTGATAGTAACACCCTAAAATACTGATGTTATTTGTGGTGTCCACTGTAAGATTGTTCAAATGTTGTCAGGAGCTGAATGGCAGTGTGGTGGATGCATTTTTGCTTCAAATAGCCACAATATATTGTATTTTTCATAGTTCATCGTTAATGTAAAAAAGTATTTGACTGCTATAAAACACAGAGTAACTCATTAAGTGTGAAATGCATCTGAAGAAGCTTTTTTTTTCAGATTTAGAGCTGAGTGTGATTACATCATACTATTGCACATATGTTAGTATACTACAGCTTTACATGTAGTTTCATTTCAGGCTTAGTACAGATTTTACTTTCAGGTAACGGATTATAGGAAATAAGAAGAACCGAATCTAGTCTGTTGTCTCACTTCTGCCTCTACATATTTTCTCATTACTTGTTTATACACAAAAACATAACAGGTCAGTGTGTGGTACATTAACACATCTCAGACTAAAAATCATCTTTGGCATTAAAATGTTCAACCCTTCTTGATCCCTATTTTAAACAGATAAACAAAGGAAAAGCAAAAAGTTGTATGACATGTATGTGTAGTGAAGTTGAGCATGTCAGCAGTTATGTGCATTCTTACAATAGCTGAAAACAAGCCTGGGCAAACTGCTTCGTAATGGTGCGTGGGTGGATATCCACCGCCAGATTCACAGATTCAATCACTCCTACCACTGTCTCTCTTACCTCTTGTAGGGAAATAACAGTTAGACCACATAAAGAGATCAGTATGCTCAATGAAGACCAGAGATCTGTTCTTCGTACCTCGCTTAATACATCTGAGATGATTTGACAGATCCCAGATCTTCTAATCGTGATAACTGATCTTTGGCTAATTTGGTTCTTCAAACGAATTTGCGGATTGGATTAAAATATCCGGAATAAGTTGTCTGAGATTACTGTGCGTTCCTGTGTTCCCTGAAGAGGGCAGATGCATCGATACTCGAGACCATGATCAGCAATGCAGCGAATGGCTGGCGGCAAGACAGCAATGACATCATATAATAAAGACACCTGGCAAAAAAAAAAGAAAAAAAAAAATATTTTCTTGACCTTATAAGGAAACAAACAAAACAACATAAAAGTTATAATAGATAAATGAAATGTGCACTGTTTTTTTAAAACATAATTCCCAATTATTTATAGTCACGATTTTATAGTATTTGTACACCCTTTACTTCAATGTTGTAATTAGCAATTCATTTAATTTTTAATTCAATTTGAAGCAGATTTGTTACGTGACAGTAGTTTCTTAAGGGTCAAGATCAAGTTATCTGCTTCTCCTGCTTATCTGCATCAAGCCACTCCCATAATATCCATCATCACTCAAATTAATGCACGCCTCAGATTAACTGTACAGCATGTGTGTAAGACTCCAATAAAATTATAAAGTAATTATTCCATCACAAATAAATCTCTCAATCAAGTGGCTGTGTCTATAGTAGCAACATTATAATATTATTTTCAAATAAATATTTATATTATTATTATTTACAATTATTATTGCCCCAGGTTCAGTAAGAAACTCTTGTAATAAAGTAGCAGTGGCTGGGACAGATTTTAAGTATCACCTCAAGATGCAATCTAATCCTGTTTACATAAAATAAGCCTGCTCCCGAGCAGGTTTGATTTTACGGACCTGTTGCTATGACAGCAAGTCCAGGATAAGCTTTGAAGAACCAAACAATCCAAGATCATGCCAGCTAACTGATTTAGCGACGTACGAAGAATGGACCCCTGGAGTCAAATTTGAAGTTCAATCAGTTGAAAAAGAGTTTACCGAAGACAAAGTTCTCCACACTTCCATAGGCCATAGAAAAATGAGTTAGAGGATCCAGCCTCCAACTAACTTAGAATACAGAAACGCTAATACTTAATCATATGGATAATCAGTTGACGTCATTTCGTTCGGATAGGTTAACAGTACAGATAATTCTAGTAGTCAAGTCAAGTCAAGTCAACTTTATTTATATAGCGCTTTTTACAATGCAGATTGTTTCAAAGCAGCTTCACAGTGTTAAACAGGAAAATAATGAACAGAATTTGATTCGGCTGTACAGCCGCTCTGGAGAAAACGGTGATGTCATCAGCTCATTTCAATTATCATATATATTCAAGTAATGTAGTTGATATAATTTAGTTTAGTAATTAAATTTATTTGGATATTTATTTGAAAATTTTGTGTTCCCAGTAGCATCTGAACTCTGTATTCTGATCTTTACACAAATGAGGCCATTTAAAGACATTATCTTAGACATTGTTCTATATATGTAAGAAACTTTGTGGGTCACAGGTGAATCATAAATTCTGGAAGGACTCTTCTCTCCTGGAGACTATTCCTTTTGTTCCTTTCCTGTTTTGTCTCTTTGTTTGTCTTGTGCTTGAGCATATGCCATTGTCTTTGTTTGTCCATGTGCTCCTCTTGTCCCGCCTCCTTGTTTCCCCGTTACCAAACCTTGTCTAGTCCTTGTTTGCTTGATTGTGTTCACCTGAACCTCATGTGCTCTGCTCTCTTTATAGAGGGTATGCATTGATGTAACTTTCCCGTCGGAACACGCCCCCTCAGCCGGACTGAGTGGCAAAAGAGCTTTTGCATGACTGAATTTAATAGGGAAAACTGTGAAGACACGAGTAAAATGAATGATTATCAGTTTAAACTAAAGGTTGGACTCGATATAGTGTTCCTTACAACTTACCAAAGATCCAGTGATCCATGGATATTGACACGCAGCCAGAAATCATGTTTCCTGACATTTAGATGTGCATGATTTCGATGGCGGAGAAATACATAAAGCAAATTTGTCTAAATCCTGGTGATCACTTTAATGTTATATATATCCTCATATCATCCAGCTCTAAAACGTATATAGTTTTTGTCAGTGTTTTTTTTTAAACATCCAATTATTAAGAATATAAGTTATACAATACAATATATAACAATATATAAGGTATGATTTTACCCCAAAATTCAAGATATTGACACAAAATTAACTGCAAATCCACGTTTGCTGCCTGTATTCCAGTTGTTTCTGTGAACTGCAGCGATCCATATGCTTCTTTTTTCTGTAGCTTCCAGCGGTCTATAAAAATATACCTCAGATTTCTTGTCAAAATTATTTATACAGTCAATCTCAAAGCTCTTTCCCATTTTATAGAGGGTATATTTTATAGATTTGTTTTGGATGTTTTTCGGGGCATTCACGCTGAAAACCAACGCTGCCACTCAGTCTTTTTGCCACTCAGTGGGCGTAACCGCAGTCACTCCGGCCGATGGTGATGTCAAGTGCATACCCTCTATATTGTGCTCCTTTCCTCTATGTCTTTGCTGGTTTACTGCATGCATGCCTTGTCTGCAGTCTTTATAAGCATTTTAGCTAGTCTACGGGTCTTGTTAGACACTCCTACATTTGGTCTTTTCTGTCAGTCTAGTCTTGTATTTATTTTATTTTGTTTTTTCTAGTGTTTCTTTGTTCCTGTTTTGAACTGTAGTCAAGTTCCAGTCTTTATTTTTGCTCTAGTTCTCCCAAGCCTTATTTTTGGATTCTCTTTCGATTTTGGTTTTGTTGCTATCTGGTCATTTTTTCCCTCTCATTTATCTCTTTGTCGTGTTGGTCCCTGCCCTGCTTCCTGTTCCTTCCTGGTCGTTGATTTCTCCCAGCCTGGCAGCTATTCTGGTGCTACGTCAAGTCTCATCACCAAGTGTCCAGCCTCTGGTTCCCTCAGCCGCTGCCTTGTCTCCATTGGCCATCATGTCTGGTGCAGTCTCACCCCCAACCGGTCTGTTTCCCTGTTGTGTTTTGACCTACTGTTTGGAGTGTTTTACCCCTCAATTACCTTCTTGTGCCTTGTCTACTGTCCTGTCAATAAATCTTGTCATTGCTCATCTCTAACTCAGAACCCTGACACCTTGGCATGGTCACATGCTTCTAATAATAAACAACCCTTGCAAGCAAAATTGTATAAAACATTGGTGATATATTTGCCCTTCAAGGCTATATTTTGTCAGGACTTCACTGGAACAGAACATGAAAACTACATCCACAGAGCAATGCTACAAACTTCAACACATGATTAACATATAGTGACAAATGGTGCTATAAATCCTAATAAGAATTACACATGCTAGGTATGCATATGTGTTAGTAGATACATTATTGACCTTTATGACCTTAGACACAGTTGTCTTACATGTCTCATACAGCTATCATAAGAAGAGCAAAATAAAGTTCAAACGGATTCTCTTTCTGCAAAATATAACTCTTGATTAATTTGGTTGTATGAGCAAATTAATTAATTACAAAACAAGTACATATTTATTCTCTGGAAGCCAGGCTAAATGAGTAAACACTGTTACACTGTAAGCCCGAATAAGTTGTCCTAACTCTAAAATTTGAGGTAATCAGTTACTTCAAATTTTTTGAGTTATGATATTCCCAATTTTAAGTAAGTAGAACTGTCAAGTATTGAGTTGACATACATTTTGATAGCAATTAACATAAAATACAGGTGCTGGTCATATAATTAGAATATCATCAAAAAGTTGATTTATTTAACTAATTCCATTCAAAAAGTGAAACTTGTATATTATATTCATTCATTACACACAGACTGATATATTTCAAATGTTTATTTCTTTTAATTTTGATGATTATAACTGACAACTAAAGAAAATCCCAAATTCAGTATCTCAGAAAATTAGAATATTACTTAAGACCAATACAAAGAAAGGATTTTTAGAAATCTTGGCCAACTGAAAAGTATGAACATGAAAAGTATGAGCATGTACAGCACTCAATACTTAGTGGGGGCTCCTTTTGCCTGAATTACTGCAGCAATGCGGCGTGGCATGGAGTCAATCAGTCTGTGGCACTGCTCAGATGTTATGAGAACATGTCTGTTGTTCAAGAGTGGCTTGACACAAGGAATGCGACAGCTGAAACCCATGTCTTGCATACGTTTGTGCATAATGGTTCTTGAAGCACTGACTTGAGCTGCAGTCCACTCTTTGTGAATCTCCCCCACATTTTTGAATGGGTTTTGTTTCACAATCCTCTCCAGGGTGCGGTTACCCCTATTGCTTGTACACTTTTTTCTACCACATCTTTTCCTTCCCTTCTCCTCTCTATTATTATTATATGTGTTGGACACAGAGCTCTGTGAACAGCCAGCCTCTTTTGCAATGACCTTTTGTGTCTTGCCCTCCTTGTGCAAGGTGTCAATGGTCGTCTTTTGGACAACTGTCAAGTCAGCAGTCTTCCCCATAATTGTGTAGCCTACAGAACTAGACTGAGAGACCATTTAAAGGCCTTTGCAGGTGTTTTGAGTTAATTAGCTGATTAGAGTGTGGCACCAGGTGTCTTCAATATTGAACCTTTTCACAATATTCTAATTTTCTGAGATACTGAATTTGGGATTTTCCTTAGTTGTCAGTTATAATCATCAAAATTAAAAGAAATAAACATTTGAAATATATCAGTCTGTGTGTAATGAATGAATATAATATACAAGTTTGGGAATGGGAGATGAGATTCTGATATTGAGATTTATTGCATGTTACGCCCAAAACACACCCATTACTCATTAAGAGAATAGGGACAACCCTTTTAGACCATGCACCAGGCGCACCGACTGTTTTTCCCATCATTAAATTAGCAAAAGTGGATACGGCATGCGCTTTAGACCATGTGCTTAGATTGTTAATTTTTGTTTTGTTTTGTATTTTTATTGTTCTTAACTTGAAATATGTCAGTACACTAATGTATATATTTAACTTAAAATTATCAGGTTATCTCAACATAAATATTTTTCTAGCTATAACAAACTAATTCAGAAAATGCCAACTTGCTTATTTACTAACATGTTAACAATAGCATGGTATAGCACTTACTGAATGAGTACAGCAACTTAAAAAATGATGGTAACTCTCCAAAAACCCACATTAACAGAAACTATTCTAAATTAGCATAACAAAGCATTAATCACTACTAAATCTCCATTACCATTAATCTTGCACAAAAAAACATTATATAACACTTAACTTAAGCATTTATTTTCCCTTTCGAGTACCATGGGCAAAGCATGCTGGGAAATAAAAAATCCTAGCCAAGTTTCATCTAAACTTAAGTTAGTCTAAATGAAAGGAAATGAGTTCATACAACTCAAAACAATAAAACAGTTCGGTTTACCTGAAGTATGTCAGTGCTGTGAACTCAAAAGAAAAAGAAAGTTCTAAATACTCTGAACAGTTCATTTAACTGAACAAATTTGTTTAATTTGAGTTTGTCCTACGCAAACCAATTAAGTATTTTGAGCAATAGGGTTTACAGTGCATTCCTGACATGGGTCCCTAAGTCACCTCTCAGATACCAAATACAAACATTGCCTAGCATAAATACCAGAATAGATCAGGTTAAGGAAACTATTATTTCCAATTCATTATAATACAAGAAGGAGGTTTGTAAATCCACCCCCTTAAGTCTCATTCTTTAGGTCTTTCTCTCTCTCCTCCCTTTTTTTCAAATCAAATCAACAAAGCTTCACTGGCTTAATTGTCAATAATAGGATATTATTGCAAAGCATTTGAATGCTTGCTATTAGTAATAGTGGCAGGGAAATTAATTTTTAAGATGATCCTTTAGAATTATTTCAGGGCACATTTTTTTTAGCAGTGCGATAGCACCAAGTCATAATGGCAAACTGTCAATACCAACAATATCACACCACTGAATTTGTGTGTAATGTGTGAATAGACACTCTGCTACAGTTCAGTGGGTCGATTCAAGCCATTTTAAAGGCTTATAATTGAGACTTGTGTGTTTATATTCTGCTTTTTAAATTATTCAGTTTTAATAATAATAATAATAATAATACTTCCCGGGACCTGTAAAGAAAATACTTTATTTAGCATTGATCGACCCAGACAATTAGAAATAAGTTCATATCCATAACAGGGGCCTGGAAAGTGCTGACAGAGGCAGTTAAATTGAAATACGCAGGCAATAATATTGGAATAGGACTTCCATACTCAATTCCATGCTCATTAGATTATACAGACCATTTGTAGACCATACTCACACTCATGGATTTTATAGTTTTAGAATAGGATAGTAGTTTTGGAACAGGAGAAAACTGCGCCAATTGCATTTGTAATGCAATAGAATTTCAGAATGAATCTTTCAAACCTCATTTCACATTTTCCAAAATTGTCAGAAAAAAAAACAAATTAAGATTTTCCAGTCATGCATCGGCATATTTGTGCTGCCCACCCTCATAAACCAGCCACTGCTTCACCATAGCCTAGTTATCTGTGTACATCTGAAAAAATATTCATGAATGCCTTGTGGTTGAAAGTGGGAGGTCTTAAAACATTATGGTCCCCGTTTGCATCACATAACCAGCTCCATATGTAGCCCATGGATTTTCTAACGTAATAAATTTACTTATTGATCACCTGGTATAGCATTGCACTTATGAAGCAAACTCGAATATGAGTCCCGTAAAACAGCAGTCATGATAAAAGACATATTTTGACGCATATATCCGAGTGAAACAGCTTTTCGAATGTGGGGTGGGACTTGACTTTTCTCCTTTGGGAATTGATTGGATTGTTATTGTTTGCTAATTGCTGAGATCTCATGTGAGTGACAAGTTGCTGGAGGAGCCCTTGCGGCGGTGCACACGTCATCAGAGAAGAGATGTAGTTTTAAGAGGGAGGGAAAGTTCATGTTTTTGATTAGTGATTAGGAAGGCACATTAATAAAAAAAGAAAATTATGTGCACAAATAAATCATTTATAATAATAATGAAAAATAATTGTCAATTTGGATTTCATAGTAACTTTAAAGCATGACAAGAATACATCACTTTATTATAGTTTAACATATCACAAATATAACTTTTTTTAAATGTGATAATTGATAATTAACATTTAGCTAGCTGTGCAAGTGGTGCTAAATGACAATTTGCATTGCACAGGCCTAGTCACTGTTATGTTCTGTTAATATCTGTTTTCATGTACTTTCAGTTTTTTTCATTTGTCACATGGTTCCTTTGTTCAGTTTTCCCGCTCATCTTTGGTGTCATTGGTTTTCAGCTGTGTGTAATTAATTAGGTTTGTTTGTGTTTGCTATATAAGTTGAACCCTTACATTCATTCTGTTTGGTCATGTTTACATTAAGTGTGTTTTACCCTGCCTGTCTGCCTATTTTGTACCATTAAATTTCGTGTTGGAATTCTCTAATCATCGTCATCCTGCAACCACCCGTGACATCTATATGTACACTGATCAGGCATAACATTATGATCTAATATTGTGTCAGTCCCCCTTTTGCTGCCAAAACAGCCCTGACCCGTTGAGGCACGGTCTCCACTAGACCCCTGAAGGTGTGCTGTGGTATCTGGCACCAAGATGTTAGCAGCAGATCCTTTAAGTGCTGTAAGTTGCGAGGTGGGGCCTCCATGGATTTGTTAGTTCGGCACATCCCACAGATGCTCAATTAGATTGAGATCTTTGGAATTTGGAGGCCAAGTCAACAACTCAAACTTGTTATGCTCCTCAAACCATTCCTGAACCATTTTTGATTTGTAGCAGGGTGCATTATCCTGCTGAAAGAGGCCACAGCCACCAGGGAATACCGTTTCCATGAAAGGGTGTACATGGTCTGCAACAATGCTTAGGTAGGTGTTATGTGTCAAAGTAACAAACTGCGATCAGAACCATCCTTAACTTGAGCAATTTGAGGCCAGCCTTTGCTCCCCACGTGCATCAATGAGCCTTGGCCACCCATGACCCTGTCGCCGGTTCACCACTGTTCCTTTGGAACACTTTTGATAGATCCTGACCACTGCAGACTGGGAACAACCCCACAAGAGCTGCAGTTTTTTTGGAGATGCAGTTGTCTAGCCATTGCTATATATATATATATATATATATATATATATTATATATATATATATATATTATATATTATATATTATATATAGCCATCACATATATGACATGGACAAAATTGTTGGTAAATATGAACAAAAAAGCCTGGGCAAATGAATCTGCATCGTTAATGCTTTAGATCTTTGTTTTTTTTTTTTAAATAAATCACAAAATCTAACATTTCATTGAAGTATAAGAATTTAAATTTGTTTTGATTTTGATATTTACTTTTGGATCATCATCCTGTTCAAAGATCCAACCATGGCCCATTAAAATATTTCTAGAAGAGGCTGTCAGGTTTAGATTTTTTTTACTTAAATTTATCTGTTGGTATTTGATAGAATCCATGATGCAGTGTATCTGAACAAGTCCAGGAACCTCCAGCTAAAAATAGGCCCTCAACATTAAAGATACAGCAGTATATTTAACTGTGGACATGTGGTACATTTCTATACCTGTGTGCACCAAACCCATCTGGTGGGTTTGCTGCCAAAAAGCTTTTTTTTTTTTTAGTTTCATCTGACCATAGAACCCAGTCCCGTTTTATGTCTAACAACTGAATATGCTGGAGTTTGTTTTTGGATGAGCAAGGAGGATTTTTCTTGAAACCCTCCCTAACAACATGCGGTGATGTAGGTGCAGTTTTTTTTATTAAGGCTTTCTGACCCAGAGACTCAACTAATCTCTGCAATTCTCCAGCTGTGATACTTGGAGAGTCTTTGGTCACTCAAACTCCTCACCACACATTAAGACAATAGACACATCCTCTTCCAGGCTGATTCGTAACATTTCCTGTTAAGAACTTCTTAATTATTGCCCCAGTGGTGGAAATGGAGATTTTTTTCAGAGATATTTTACTCATAAGAAATTTTACGTTAATTGTGGCCATAGTGTATTAGAGAATTTTCCCCCACTTTCATAAAGGTTAGATTTTTTTTTTCTGTTGAATGAAAGATTAAAAGGATTAACAATGCATATTTAATTTCACAGCTCTTTTTGATCATATTAGGGTACCAAAAATTCTGTCCACGTCTGTGTGTGTGTGTATATATATATATATATATATGCTATTAGCCTACACCTTTAGCCTACATTTAATGTTTCTTTATTGTAACTATATTCGACTCTCCAGAAAGTCATTGTATAATTTGCATAGGTCTGCTGGCTTTGTTAAACAACCTTGCCAATAAAGTACTTTGAAAAAGATTAGGAGCCCTTTAAAATTTTAAATTGCAATATTTTGTTTATAATTTCGTGTCAATAAAAACATTTCCCTTTCTCATCAGATTTCTAGGCATTTGGCGTTGCTGTTACAGGTTGTCAACACTAGGCTAATGGCCACACCTTTCTGTGATTTTTTTCCTGTGGCCAGGGCCCGCTCATCGGCTTTAAATCATCCGCTCCCCACAGAAACACAACACTGATCATATATAGTCGTGCGCACACACCGTTTAACAGCGTTTACGTCGCGTGAAATACCAAGAGAAGTGCATTTATTCCGTCTGCAGATAACGGTATAAATCTAGCTGTAGTTAGCGGTGCGCGATTCGAATGCTCGCTCGTGCGCGCGCGCTCACTCTGTCTCTCTCCTTCTCTGCTCCTGACGTCAGCGAGATTGTCTGTGAGCGTCGAGCCCAGCGCGTTCTCTCTCCATACTGACCCTCCATTGTGAGCACGCTAACGATGCCAGCGCTCGCAGCAGTCGCCGCCGCCGCCCAGTAGAGACCTCCCAGCCCGAGGACCGAGCACCACGACCCCGATACACAGACCGAGAGCGCGCGCCAGAGACTTATGTTCCAGCCCAACGTTGTCTTTTGCGGGATTTAATGCTCTAGCTAGTCGCCGACAGGGAGAGCGAGAGAGTGTGTGTGAGAGAGAGAGGGATAGGGACAGCCATAGAGAGGAATAAGGAAGAAACACCGAGGATATTTCTCACCCGGACCATTTTGGAGGTAAAAAAGAGCCGAGGTTCATCTAGCCATGGGATGTACACTGAGCGCAGAGGAAAGAGCGGCTCTGGACAGGAGCAAAGCCATCGAGAAAAATCTCAAAGAGGACGGAATCACTGCTGCTAAAGATGTGAAATTGCTCCTGCTAGGTAATGCGGAGTGGATCCCTTAAAATCTAGCTGTGTCCTACACATCGCAGTGTCTCATCCGATGAATGCACATATATGGGATCTCTTCATTGTGACAGGCGATCTTACTCCCTTGTGTCTGTCTCTTCTCCACAGGGGCCGGGGAATCTGGGAAAAGTACCATCGTGAAACAGATGAAGTAAGTGGCATGTTTTAAATGACACCCATCAGTCAGTGTGCGCTGTGCTGTGTGAGACACACGAAACCACCCACACACCCTCTATTGCTTGACGGCGAATTCTTAGGTCCGCCATATTTTCAAGGAGTTCATTCTCCACTAGCGTGTTACATACATTGTAGCCGTGACATGATGATGATAGGTGTAGCAGATCCGCAGTCTGCATATTAGTGGGTTCGGGAAGATGAGGCGCCCTCGATGTGCTGTTCATGAAAATGGTGCTGAAAGTCAACTGGGGGACCGTATTTCCTAGTGTAATGCTCTATTGGCGTACACTGACACACTCCACCCCGATTTCACTTCATCCTGTGGGCTTTTACGGATGTCTTTGATGTCTTGCTGTGCATTTGTTGATATGACAAACGTCATAAATCAATCAAATATAGGTCATATGGTGTTGTGTGTGTGTATGTATGTATGTGTGTATATATATATATATATATATATATATATATATATATATATATATATATATATATATATATATATATAAGCTAGCTAGCTAAATTAATTTCTTCCAGAGCTATATCTATAATATACTACTGTACCCTCTAGCAGAGAATTAAATGGTTGTGCTTCAGATTTTAGTACAATGCAGCATCACTTTAGAGATTCATATTCTTAAGATATGCAGTAGAGACTGATAACTGGTTTGACCCATATATTTTATTCACAGTTTTTACTTAACTAGTTATAGGTTCTTCAGTATTGGGTCTATTGATAAAAGACGTCCCCTTAATAGTAAAGTACTGTTTGCAAGCTTTTACATATCAACCCTTCATTTTCAATTAAGAATAGGCCTGTAGCATTTTAAGCTTATAGCTCTAAAATAAATCTGCAGCCATTTACATTCACATAAATATAACTACATAGTAAAGTATAAGCTAATTAATTTATTCATAATGCAGGTTATGTTGTATTTATTATATGATTATTTTATTGTCAAAAAGCAGGAATACAACAATTAAAAAAGGTTTTGCATATTTCATTTAGCACTTATATATAACCTCTCCACTATCAGTCGTTGTATATGCAGTTAATAGGGTGTTAAGAGCCTTCTGTTGATTGAGAATGGTGAAGGCTGAGCTTATATGGCAAATGGTGCCTGGAGATAATGCTGTCGGCTGTGTGTGCACGGCGTTGGTGCAACATGAACAGGCCTTCATGCGTTTGTAGTCTGTGTTGGGTTGATGTTCATGGTGAGGGAAGAAGGTTTGACACCCAACCAGCTCAACTTCCTCACGGCCATTTTTATGCACTGACGTCCTCTTTACGCTTCATTGAAAACAATCTGTTCATCTACCTTGTGGTTCGGATGTCATGTGCTCACTTTAATGTTAAATGCAGCTCTTGTAGTTATATTTATCTCGCTTTGCAATAATCTATTTTTTATGCTCACTGTCTTCAACTGGGCATGGCGTGTGTTATAGAATTAATATAATGATGCATACTTTCTGATAATAGGCGTTATAATGTAATGAGATTTTAATATGTCAAGCTGTAGCAAGCGCAGTTTATTGCTCAGTGCAAAGCTTTCGATGAAGAAACGCATCCATTCTCAAGTGTGTGCACGAGCCCTGCCTTTGTCGAATCGAAATCTGTAGCCCTTGGAAAATGCCATTGTATATCTGGTCTGGCTATGTTATTATATCACGGTGTTTTTGCAATTGTAGATGGAAAAACGCATGTACTTAGTATGGATATGGTGTGAAATTGTGCATCGGAGGATTTCAGGCGGTTTCAGTGGTGGACAGCGCCCAGCAGAGTCTTTTTCTTTGATCGGCTATCTTCGGCAATTTTCGTGTTTCTCCGTCGTTAAGAGCCTTGAACCTGCGGCGAGAGGGAAAACAGGGGATGGATTTGTGCGTCTTTTGCGTTTCCCACACGTGCTCAGGGAGAGATGCGGTATATTATTTTTTCCCAAACACCTACCACCTTTGATTCTTTTGTATTATATTTGTGTGTGAATGTTTTACTCAATAAATACAAAGCGCAGCTTGGGACAATAGCAAAATTAGCGAAATTTGCGGGCCAAATGCAAATGGTACCCCAAATATTTAAATTTGTGGGTGCAGAAAATGTCCCCACAGTGAATCCCTTTTATGTAACATTTCATGTGTTATGATATCTTATTATTCAGATTGAGAATTTCTAATAAATCTGTCTGTACAATTTGCAATTATTAAACAATATATGCCTCCAAAAAGGGAGAAAGATGAAAATTAACCCTGGGGTATATATTGCAAGTTGAGTTTGAGGATATGGAGAAACAAAAATTATGTAATTTTTCAACTTCAAACTGCTTGGTCAGCTGAACAAATTAATGACAGTATTCACCACATGTGCTTTTAAGCCATTGTAGCTAATGCCTCAGGCATATTTCTAAGTCATCCAAAGAGTGATGACTCTTTCCTCTCTAAGGATTCATTGTTGCTCTGATGTGCTTAATTGGGTAATAAGAGTGTCTCATGATGGAGCTAGTTAAACTGTTTGGGTCCTAAAGGAGTGGAGTATGCAGCTCTGGGCTTCTTACTGTAATACGCCATGAATGAGTTGCTTTTTCAGGGCTTTAGTTGAGCGTAACTAGACCATTAAATGTCCCGCCACTGTCACTTACTTGAAATTCTCTTTAGGATATTGCAGCCTCAATGCAATGTATTGCATTTAATGTATTTGTAATCATTTCACATTGCAAAGTGCATACAATTAAATAAATTTTACTATATAAGAATCCAGAACAAACACATTGAAATCTGAGTGGCATACTCTGTCTCTAAGATGTAATTCAGTTGGCAGAGCTGATTTTATTATGTCTTCAAGCTTCCCCAGAGACAGCGGTTAAGTATATAAGCATATAGGCCTTTATGGGTCATGCTGTTTTTCAGGAAATATTATGTGTATGCGATAATAGCAGAGCTATGTTGAATCTAGATCAGTGGTTTTGGTCAGGCCTTTTTGATGAGGCATATAGTAAGACATAACAGAACGACAACATTCAGAATGCAATAAGCTAATCGGACACTTTAAATACCTCCACTGTGTGTTAGATGGTTTCTAGCCTTTAGTTAAACAGCATTCTGTATTGCATGGCTTGAAAAGGGCGGATGAGACAAGGAGGTGTGCACTTAACATGTCAGAGTAAACCAGGGAACTGGGTGATGTGTGAAAGATGGTGAGAGAGAGAGGGCACAGCATGAGGAGGGGAGATGTTGGTAAACCCTGTGATTATGGTGTGGTCCTCTAGGCAGGCAACAGTGCTTCCATCTGCTTCATTAGTTCAGTGTGAGAGGGGAGTGTTTAAGTGTGCGCAGGCTGCTTTCAGTAGATGTTCACATCACACATACACAGCACTCTCTCTTTTTCTCTGTTCCTGTGGTCATTTTCCTGGCATCTAGTCCTATGGGATTGAAATATGAGGGATTGAAGATGTATTTTGTGTGTTAGGGGGAGAGAAAAAAAATCTGAGTATATGGAGATGGAGAGCAGTTTTATAGACCCTGGAGACGGAGCCATGTGTCATCATCGTGCATGTCACTTCCTCACCCACGCGTGTCAGGCATGGATGATCAAAAGCCTTCAGAAAACAGATAAAATGTATATACGAAAAGTTATACGGTATGATGTGCGCACAGAACACTCTTTACATGCCATTGTGGCATATTAAAGCCATTTGTCATCAGGTCCCGGATCTGATTCTTGTTTATAAGACTGTTAAATATGTATAGACTAGGCGTTGCACTGACTATAGTTGAATATTTATATTTATATTCTAATTTTGTACACCGCTATTTAAAAGTTTGCGGTCAGTAAGTTTGTTTTTATGGAAATAAATTTATATTTTTATTAGTGCTGGGAAAACAATGATTGTGATTTAATCGCATCCAAAATAAAAGCTTGTGTTTACATAATATATGTGTGTGTACTGTGTATAATTATGTATATATAAATACACACACATGCATGTATATATTTAAGAAATATTTGCATGTACAGGTGCTGGTCATATAATTAGAATATCATCAAAAAGTTTATTTATTTCACTAATTCCATTCAAAAAGTGAAACTTGTATATTATATTCATTCATTACACACAGACTGATATATTTCAAATGTTTATTTCTTTTAATTTTGATGATTATAACTGACAACTAAGGAAAATTCCAAATTCAGTATCTCAGAAAATTAGAATATTGTGAAAAGGTTCAATATTGAAGACACCTGGTGCCACACTCTAATCAGCTAATTAACTCAAAACACCTGCAAAGGCCTTTAAATGGTCTCTCAGTCTAGTTCTGTAGGCTACACAATCATGTGGAAGACTGCTGACTTGACAGTTGTTCAAAAGACGACCATTGACACCTTGCACATGGAGGGCAAGACACAAAAGGTAATTGCAAAAGAGGCTGGCTGTTCACAGAGCTCTGTGTCCAAGCACATTAATAGAGGCGCGAAGGGAAGGAAAAGAATCGGGAGAAAAAAAGTGTACAAGCAATAGGGATAACCGCACCCTGGAGAGGATTGTGAAACAACCCATTCAAAAATGTGGGGGAGATTCACAAAGAGTGGACTGCAGCTGGAGTCAGTGCTTCAAGAACCACTACGCACAGACGTATGCAAGACATGGCTTTCAGCTGTCGCATTCCTTGTGTCAAGCCACTCTTGAACAACAGACAGCGTCAGAAGTGTCTCGCCTGGGCTAAAGACAAAAAGGACTGGACTGCTGCTGAGTGGTCCAAAGTTATGTTCTCTGATGAAAGTAAATTTTGCATTTCCTTTGGAAATCAGGGTCCCAGAGTCTGGAAGAAGAGAGGAGAGGCACACAATCCACGTTGCTTGAGGTCCAGTGTAAAGTTTCCACAGTCAGTGATGGTTTGGGGTGCCATGTCATCTGCTGGTGTTGGTCCACTGTTTTCTCTGAGGTCCAAGGTCAACGCAGCTGTATACCAGGAAGTTTTAGAGCACTTCATGCTTCCTGCTGCTGACCAACTTTATGGAGATGCAGATTTCATTTTTCAACAGGACTTGGCACCTGCACACAGTGCCAAAGCAACCAGTACCTGGTTTAAGGACCATGGTATCCCTGTTCTTAATTGGCCAGCAAACTCGCCTGACCTTAACCCCATAGAAAATCTATGGGGTATTGTGAAGAGAAAGATGCGATATGCCAGACCCAACAATGCAGCAACCTGGGCTCTCATAACACCTGAGCAGTGCCACAGACTGATCGACTCCATGCCACGCCGCATTGCTGCAGTAATTCAGGCAAAAGGAGCCCCAACTAAGTATTGAGTGCTGTACATGCTCATACTTTTCATGTTCATACTTTTTTTAAGTTGGCCAAGATTTCTGAAGATACTGAATTTGGGATTTTCCTTAGTTGTCAGTTATAATCATCAAAATTAAAAGAAATAAACATTTGAAATATATCAGTCTGTGTGTAGTGAATGAATATAATATACAAGTTTCACTTTTTGAACGGAATTAGTGAAATAAATCAACTTTTTGATGATATTCTAATTATATGACCAGCACCTTTATATACTGTATAAATAATTTATCTTATAAATATAATTTTTTATAAAAATATAAAATTTTTCTTAAATGTATACATGCATGCGGGTATATACATAATTATACACAGTACACACACATATATTATGTAAACACAAACTTTTATTTTGGATGGGATTAATCACGATTAATTTTCCCCCAGCACAAATTTTTATTAAGATAGGATTATATTAATCAAAAGTAACAGTAAAGACATTTATAATATTATAAATAAATTATATTTCAAATCACTCCAAAAAAAAATGGTGCTATATAGTACTAATTCTGGTTCTTTGGCTTGTAATCATAGTGGAACCACTTTAAGTGCTTTATAGCACCAAATCTTGGCGCTTCAGTGGTTCTTCAGCGGTTCTTCAGCAGTTCTTTGGGATGACTGAGGAGCTATATAGCACTGCTACCGTATACAGAACCTGTTAAGCCCCTGTATGGTTCTTCAGTGGTCCTTTGGGGTGGTTAAGGTGCTATATAGCACCACTGCCATACAAAGAACCTGTTAAGCCCCTTTTAAAGGTTCTTTACGAGCCAAATAACCACTGTTGGTGCTGTTTAACACAATTTTTGTTGAAGAAATAAAATGCGCTATGGTACCCCTTATGGGTTCTACATAACACCATTTGACAAAGGTGCTGCACCTTTAAAGATAAGGTGCTATATAGCACCAAAAGTCGTTCACCTATGATTACGAGCCAAGAATAACTTTTAGTGCTATATAGCATTTCCTGAGAACCAAATCAGATTTCTGAAGGATGATGGACTTTATGTTAGGGCTGCACAATTAATCGAATTTCTAATCGCGATTACGATTACTGATGCTACGATTATGTAATCGTTTAAAGCCGCGATTACAAAACAAAAAATCCACTTATATTATTCTGCATGCTTAAGTGTTGTGTTTAGAGCATGTTACGTTCGAATCACGAATCACGACTACTTCAGAGTAGGGTCTAACCCAGCACAATAGGAACTACCAGTGACAAAAGTGTACGCTGACTGGTCAAATGCACGCAAAATAGCACCTGCCATTTTTAAAAAGCCGTGCACACAGCCTATATGAACTAACTAACATGGAAAACAGTGATAGATGGACCTCTCAACACATATGCTAAGGAGACAATCCAACGCAACCTTGAGGGTTGCAAGCGAAACATGATTATGTATTTCTGCTCAGCTAGTGACATTGGACATCAACCACACGGCAAACGCTAATACTTGTTTACATAATGTCTACTTTCTTTGTATAACAGTTCTACATAATAACATATTAGACAGGACTGTTAAAAAGATCGTAAGCTAATCAAGACGGAGAATGTGAGCGTTCTGTGCTCAGACTCTGGCATCCTCAGTGCCGTCAAAATAAATGTCCACCGCGCCGTCAAAATAATTCACAACAATAAGCATGGCTTACGTCACTTCAGAGTTCCTACTGGTGGTGCGAATGCAACCAGGAAAATGACCCTAGGGGAACATTTAGTTCACGGGGAACCACCCTGATGCCTAGTTCCTATAACTAAGTTCCTAGAACTACCTGGTGCGAAAGCCCTATTGAATGCATATTTTTTTATTTAAAGAAGAAACCAAACCAATGTATAGTTGACATTAGAGGATTAATGCTACAGAAAAGCAATAAAAGATTTTCAGAGAGTGTTTTCAGCTTCTTTTTTTTTAAATATAAAAATATGGCATGCAGTTGCTTCAAACGATGTTATAAAGCTATTCAAAACATCATTCATTGTAAATTGTGATAATCGTATTTAATAATCACAATTACAATTTCAAGGGAATAATTCGACAATTATGATTTTTGTCATAATCGTGCAGCCCTACTTTATGTATAGAAATACAGTGCACTACTAATGAAGGGGAGAAAGTGCAACGTGCAATATGGCGGAATAAGTCTAAATGAAAAGCCAATCACTGATTGACTTCTGTTTTTGTGGTAACTCTGTATATTTCTATGCCATCGCTGTCGAAGAGTAATTAGCTGGTGTCTTACTGTTTTTTTTATCATAAAACCCATAAGATTTTACTGACCCTAATCTTTTGAATGGTAGTGGTGCAGTAATCTGTAATGCCAAAATATATTAAGTGAATATAAAGAATTTGGAGTGCTGTTGCATTTACAAATTATGCAATAAGGGAACGATGCTGATGTTGCAGACATGCGATGGTCCGGGTTTATTTGAAGTGAAAATACAAGGCAAATTCCTTGCAAATCACCCTGATACTAATCTAGTGTCATCCATAGACTGACAGAAACTGTAAGCGAATGGGACATGACAATGCAGTCTGAATCTAATAATGGGTGATGAGAAGGAATCTCGATAACAAACTCTTTGTGAATAAAGTTGGATTTTCCAAAAACCACTGATGCTGTAATATTGTAAATCAGATAAGGTAAACATGGACTGGATTACTGTTTTTCTGGACAACTAGCCGTCTAGTAAAAATGACAGTATTTTACCATCTGATCATCAACTGCTTTATTGTCTAATCTGCAAACTGTAATCCAGGCCCCTCGTCATATTATCCTTTAAAAGCGGACTTCTGCTGCTGGATAGACTGGATAGGATTAAAAATGTTTGTTTTTTTTCTAAAGTGATCTCTGCAGCGTGCAATATGCCGGGTTGTCCTGTAGCTGGCTAATTGAAGGGTTGAAGCAGAGGACCCAGCTGTTCAGTTTTACTCCATCTGTACGTCCATGGAGCTAAACTGTGGCCGTGCACTCGAGTAGCAGAGCATGAAACATTATGTCTCTACTGTCTAGAGGTTGTCATGTGATGAGTGATTGGTATCTGATTAAGACTTAGATGAAGAAAACTGTAAGATACTGCTATAAGTGTGGCACAGCTTAAATGAGTGTGCGTTTCACTTCTCCTGGAATTGTAAATTTTAATTGCAACATTCAAGAGCTAAGAAAATGTGTTTTTTTAATAAAGTAAAAGACTTTTGTACGGAGCCCAACACATGACATGTGGGAAAAAGCAGGAACGTAGAGGAAAGTCCTGGAAATCCATTACTTAAATACACATTTGTAAAATATGGTTCAAAATCATACAAATTCTGCATTTTTAGCCTTTTAAGTGTAGTAGGTGTATTCTCTGACCTCATTGTGTTTAACCGGAACCTTTACTGAACTCCCTGCACATTTTGTATTGTTCAAAGGTTCATAGCAGATGTAAGTTGGAGAGGGCTGTTTGGGTGGGTAAAGCCCATTTTAATGCAAAGAAAGGAAATTAGCATTGACACAAAGTACCCTTGCTTGTGACTGCAGTACTGCTGGCCCTGTTATTGGCAACTGCAATAGTGTGCAGTATATGTAGATCACAAGGCCATTTGCACTACATATTTACGTCTGATTTTCCATTGGGAAATCTTCCTATAGGAAGATTATATATTTTAATGCCTCAAGTGCAGTGGGTTTGGGTGGGGCTGTGAGTGCACACACTTGCAAACCATAATTTGTGTGTGTGTTTGGGGAAGCTCTGAGTCACTATAAAAAGGGAAGGAGCTCTGATGAAACGCACAGGCTGGTGAAATGAACAGTACAAATTATAGTTTCACCGTCCATTTTTGCTTCTTTCTCTGTCTGTGATCTTTTGACTCACTGTCTGGCTCTCTGTACCTCTGTAATAGAGGGGGGGGTTTTGTGTCTAGCTGATGTGATTGGAGTTGACTGAGCACAGGGAGAACAAACGGTTCTCATGTGTTGATTTCCCAGAGATTTGACTGTAATACTCTGGCATGATCCCCTCTGTCTCGGCCCGCAGACACAGTGTGACTTTGAACAATGCACACCTCAATTCTTTTTAGGTTGGAGATGATTTTTTAAATTAGTGTATATTTGCTTCTATACCTGTGCCATTGCTGCATGTATTTTGCATCTGATTTGTGAATGCTACTGGGTATGCAAAGTTATCAAACCCACAAATTCAGTTAAACATGCAGCATTATATCTTATACCATGGTTTCTATTGTAAAAACAAATGACCCACTGTATATATATTTGCTGCTTTAATTCAGCATGACTTCAGTTGGGGTTTAAATTCAAACTTTTGCCCACATTTTTGCCTTATGAACGTATGGAATCTGTTATTCAAAAGCGGTGTCCAGATATGAAAATTGAAGAACTGGTTATTGAGAAAAACAGAATAATTGTCAATTTATTGTATTCTTTATACAATAATTATTTTGTTTAATGTAACTACTAATTGGAATGAGAATATATGCTGTATTGAGAACTAAAATAGCACAATATTTGGGAATAAAACCCCACACTTTGTTACAACCTGCCTTATAGAGCCATTTATATCCTTTATATCTGTGTTTCTACTTAGGATACTGCGCAGTAATTCTATTTTCACTTCTTGTGAGTAAAAAACACAGGTAGAGAGGAAGTGTTCAGCATAGGCAAAAAAATATCTCTTTCTCTATTTGTCTTACTCAGTCACACACCCAAGCAAATTTCTCTTTACGGCAGTGAAACAGTGCATTTATCAGTTTGTAGGTTAGAGAGTTGATGCCTGAAGTTGGGCAGGAGAGTGGGAAACAGTGGGGCCGGAATGTCAAGTGCTTCCCTGAACCCCTCAGTGACCCTTGTTCTCCCACCGGTTCTTCTTTTCCACCCTCTCCATCTCTTTTGGTCTCTCTGTGGTGGGTCCATATGTACTTCCCGTGTGGAGAGTTCTGGCTGAGCCATGTGCTGGTGATCACACAAAAGGCCTTTGTCTTAGTGAGGTGTTTGTGTTGGGTCATAAAGCAGGTCCTAGGCCAGCCCCTTCAACGCCAACACAAAAGAGCTTTATTGGGGAGGCAGTCAGGGTGGGTGTGCTCATCTGATCTGAGGTCAGCTGATTTACAGCATGGCAGTGCAATGTGAACTCCCTTTATGGTCGAATTACATAATGTGTATCTGGATCAGACTGTGGCATAGTCCTTAGCTCTTTCCCCTCCAGCATTTGTTTTAAGTTGCCAAAACAAAACGTTTTATTCTAGCTTCATGCATTTTTTTTTTTATCAACACTTGAATGTGGGTAAGTTTCATAAAAAAGCAACATTTTGAACAAAAAGCTGAGAAAATCTGTTTTGTTTTTAAAAAGACTACAATCTGCATAAACAATGCTTTTATCATTTATTTCTGCTTCTTTTTTGCCTTTTTTTAGATTCAGTACTCTTTCAGAAGATGCCTAATAGCAACCCTACCATATAACAGTGAAAACAATGAAAGCCGGAAAATTCCATCAATGGCGGGGATGGAGTTTATATAAAAATACAAAATAAGAAGGGATCCAATATAAAATATTATATTGAAATATTATATTTTTATTATAAAAATGGCTTTAAAGCGTTATGATTTGTGTGTTTATGTATTTGATCATTATATGTATTATATGTATTTGATCAAAAATACAGTAAAACAATAATATTGTGAAATATTATTACAATTTAAAAGAACTGCTTTCTATTTAAATGTATTTTAATATGTAATTTATTCCAGTGATGGCAAAGCAAAATTTTCATCAGCCATTACTCCAGTCTTCAGTGTTGCATTACATTATTCTGTTATGTTGATTTGGTGCTCAAGATTATTTATTGCTATTAACAATGTTGAAAACAGTTGTGCCACTTAATATTTTTTGCAGAAACCTTGATAGATTTTTTTAAGGATTCTTTGAATAAAAAGTTCAAAAGAACAGCATTTATTTTAAATAGAAATCTTACTATTTGTATAATTTATACATTTTCACATTTATTTTTTCCATACAATGCTCATACTGTCCACAAGCTGTCAAGCTCTGGAAAAAAAGTACTATAAAAATACCATAAAATTAGTCTGTACAGCTTGTGTGCTGTATTCCTTGAGACGCCATATGATTTTTTTTGTCTGTCAGATGCTTCAATCAGATAAGATTGTGTGTCAAAAAGAGCCAAAACTTACTTATATTGTTGTTGTATTGAGAAGATCTGTGTGAAGATTATTTAATTGTTTTATTTGTATTTCACAGAAAAACAAAAGCATACAGGTTTGGAATGCAGGGCTCCAGACTAACTTTTTGCCTTGGTTGCACTGGTGCGCCCTAACTTTTTTTTATTTAGGTGCACCAGCACAAAATAAAAAAAATAAAATAATTAAATAATAAACAATGAAATACAACTCATAATTAATAAAAATACAGAATTTTTAATTTCCTCTGCGTGCTTTATATATCACGCTTTGATTGTCATAATTATGTGGTAACGTTACTGATAGGCTATTGTAGGTTACGGTGGCCTATAGTTGTTTATATTTCTTAATAAAATTGTGCCAGCTGGAAAAAAAATATAATGAAATTATGAATTATTATGGGTAGATCACAGCAGGATTAAAAGTGGTCGAAAGTTTTTTCAAAGAGCCAGAAGTCACTTTGCAGCAGGCGCAACAAATTAATGATACTAATGTTGGCTTTTCAGGTAGGACAGTAGATATATCAGCAAATAACGTTCTCAAATAGATTATTTTTGGAATATAATAATGCACAATCACAGTGACGCCGACTGGGTTAAGCATTTACCGTATCTGAGGGAAATGTTGCAGCACTATGCGGTTGTCATGACAAGGACGTAGTTTAGGGCGGCACAAGTTCACGTTCATTCCCACACGCACACACACACACACTCTCACACACTTGTGCTCACACACACACCTTCAGTGAAACTGACTCACAAACTGTTTCATTTATTTGCCTTTGATACTAGGGGCTGAGGTGGGTCAGACCCGGTGTATTTTAAATCTGTTTTTATGCGGCATTGCGTCTTTAAACAGGATTTTGAGCAGACACAGAAGCCGCTTTAGATCAGCCTTAACTCGACTGTGTAAAGATGCCTTATAGGTCTATTTCTTTTCATTGTTCGTCGTCTGTTTTCTTGCATTTTTTTTCTGCTGATGCTGATTGCCGTAACTGATTCTCTGGTGCTCAGGTCGCAATTTCAATCACACACAGCACAGAGCAGTGTAGGCCTACAGGAATATCTGTACCACAGCCAATCAGAGGCAAAGACCCGCCCCATCTCTGATATGATCCAACCATGAGTGTGAATTCCGTCAAAGGAAAACAAACGTTTCGTTCGTGGAGAGGCAGCGGACCTAGACAAATTTTGGGAAATTGGTCGCACTCTGGAGCCCTGGAATGACATGGTTGGATAACAGAATTTACATTTTCAGTTGAACTGTACCTTTAAATTTTAGAATGTCACACGCTTTGGTCTTTCACACCTAGCTGTGTGCAAATAATTTCCTTATTTGCAAGCGTTAGTAAGATACTGATGAAAAGTGTGTTGTTGGGTGATGTGGGTGAAGAGTGTTAATTGCATTCTGCTGTGACTGTGTTTTGCCATGTGTGCATCATTGTAACCTTTACCTGGTGACTGCGTGTAGGTATAAATTGGTCTGTCTGTTGGTGGTTTCCAGCAACCTGCAGCCCTGGGGAGCCGACACGTGCGCACACACACAGAAACACAAATGGAGCTTGGGTATTACACAAGCAACTTTTAATTAAGGTATAATTGCAGATGCAGTAGGGACTCCGCCTGTGGCCTTTTGTTCACACACTGAGTGGAACATTTCTGCTTTTGCAGTGTTCGCTTCCTTTTTACTGACTAAAAAGTACAGATGTTGCCCCATCATTTATGGTAATCACACGTAACATCATTCGTCAGGAACAGCTGATGGTTTAACTCTTACAGTGAATGATGTGTGAAACGCTCAGTGCGTTCAGCTGCTGCGTGCATGTTTCTCTGGCGAATGTTAAGGATGTGCTAGCTCATTTCATTTATCCGTGTGCATTCCCTCCCTCTTTTCTTCACTCTGTTTCCATGGAGATGACAATGGCTGCCATAATTAGAGGATGACAAATGATCCAGAGTAGATAAGGGGGAGGGGTAGTAACTGTGAACCGTGAATCAGAAGAAAAGTGGGAGTGAATCAGGGGGGTGGCCAGGGGGAGCGTACAGGACGACGGCTACACATTTTTGAGTGTGAGTAATATTATGTATTCATAACCAGTCCATAGTAATCTACTTGTCTGGTAATATTAACCTCTTCCTGCTTTTAAGCAACATGAAATTAAAACTGACCCAATTTACTTTCTTAATAAATGACTGGTATGATTCATCATTGCGTTGTATTCAAAAGCTTATATTAAAATGTAAATTTCTCCACTTACGAAATTACTTTTAATTTCTGCTTATATAACCAAGGATGAGTGGGTGCAGAAAGGTAATATTAGGCCTAAATGTCACATTATGTAAGTAAAAAGTGACACATTTTCAGGCTAATCAATCAAATCAGTATAGAATGCACTACATGGGCAACAACTCACTGCTGTTTGGATTTAAATAGGCAAATGCTTAAGAGTCTATGATTGTATCATTATTGCTATGATTATGTTTCTAGCATGTTATATGTTTGACAACAGTTCTTCTAACTCTAACTGATGGTGTGTGTAGCTTTTCATTTCTTAAACAACCATGTAGGAAGACACATCATGGCCATATTCCAGGATGACAATGTCAAGATTCATCAGGCTCAAATTGTGAAAGAATGGTTGGGAAGGTGCTTGAAGAATAATTTTCACACATGAATTGGCACCTCTGAGTCCAGATCTTAAAGGGGTCATGACATAAGAAAAATCCAATTTTCCTTGATCTTTTGGCATATAAGGGTAGGGACACACCAAACAGATGCCAAAGAACTAGCGCTGATGAAAGCATGATTTATAAATCGAGGGAACAAATTAGTAAATCGTGTGGACGGTTTAGCAAATCAAGGGAACGAAATAGTAAACCGTGCGCACAAGTTACTCTTTTTTTTTTTTTTTTTCTTGCACATCATGTGCGGTGCTCCGTACTGCAGATATATTCATCTATATTCGTTATTCAAAAAGGGAAATCGAACACTGCAGGATGCAGATACACAAACCGTAAACAAAGCAGCGAGTACTTACTGTTTGGAATATCAATCCTCATCACTTTCTTTATTCCACTCCACTCATGTTAATATTAAAATATTCGCCCAGGAACACTCAGGTAAGATGACGTAATATTAGAAGATAACAGCCTTCTGTCTGTACCGTTTTGACTTCTTTGCTCGCTGTTTTGCTATTATTCTCATGCACCGACTCAGCTGAACAGCCAATTACAGTACTCTCTCTCACCGACAGCCTGGTGGCTATTCTACATGCTGAATCAGCCCAAAAAAACCCAATGGCATCCAGCTAGAGCCAACGGTGCGGAACACAACAGAAAAACTAAGATGGCCGACGTTCAAAATCGGCCCGATGTTGCCCGACAGCCGATCGTCGGCTTGGTGGGTCCCAGGCTTAAGAGGACTTTGTATCATTAATACATCCTTTCCATAAGTTCCATAACTTAACTTCCTCATCATCAATAAAAAAGCATTTATATATTCAAGCTAAAATCTTAAAACGACTGTGCCATTGACCAACAAAAACCTGGTCAAAAGACAGCGCAGTATTTTTTGTGTTATTTAAAGAGCGCGTTAGTAATATGCGCCTATAGGTGGGTGCACAACGTGCATACACTCTACTTATTACACACACAGGGACGTAAAAGGATTCCTCTCTGGAGAAGCGTTCAGTCTTTCCGCTTGCAAATTCTGGCACGTAAATAGCGAATCCACCATGGTGCAAGCGCAACTGGCTTTTAAAAGGAATGGGAGATGAGACTCTGATTGGTTTATTGCACATTACGCCCAAAACACACCCATGACTCATTAAGAGACTACAACCCTTTTCAGTGGCGTGCACAGACCTCCGCGGGGGCAGGGTCTTGATTGGGGGGTTGATTGGGTTGTTTGGTTTTTGGGGGGAGTTTCTTGTGTTGGTAAGAATCGCATTCCGGGCGGGGTCCCCCTCGGTAGAAATCACGTTCGCGGGGGCACCGCCGCGAGACGAAAAGGGCACTTTCACTTTCAAAGGGGCAGGGGCTCAAGCCTTGGGATGTGCTGGAGTAGACTTTACAGAGTGCTTAACTCTTGCATTGTCAATAGAAGATCTTGACCAAAAATTGAGTGGAAAGTAAATATTGTAATTTCCATCAAGAGCTGCATCAATTTTTGGTCAAGATCTTTTATATTGTAGGGTTAGAAGAACTGTTGCCAAACATAAATCTAAACAGTGACTTTATTTTGGCCGGGCAGTGTATATTGATCCTTGTCTAATTGCTTTTCAAAAACCTTCCCCTTCTTCATTGTTCTTAAAGCTTGCTATTGACATCTCTCGGTGAGAAAGGCGGAGAGAGAAAATTAGTTGATAAGGAAGGAAGAGAAAGGAGGAGGGATATACAGACCCATCACACTCAGCTTGTTCCTAATTGTGATTACGACCTGTAGTTTTCCTCCGTTTTCTTTGACGAGTGTTTCTGTGAATTGATCCAATAGAATGTGACTTGCATACATCTGCGCACAGCGGAAGGGATGGGCAGCGTACATGTTGGGCAGATGTTAGGCTTTGACAGGAAAGGGTTGACCTACGAACTCTCTGTGTGATCGAGAAAGCGAAGCCTTGATTATTATTATTATAAATAGATGTCCCTCCCGGTGTTTAGTGGGATAAGTGTCCAAGTCTGGAGGGTGATGACAGAAACGGCACTCAAAAGCACCATCAGGACAAAGGATTCTCTTACAGATGACATGAGCCAGCTTTGGGAGATAGGAGCAAGAGGTAGTGTGGGTTGTTGAGTGTATGTGTGTGTGCGTGAGAGTTTTTCTTTGTATTTCTATTTTGGCTACCGTTGTGCACTCTTGAGATCCTTTAAATCACATTCCACCTCACTGCTTTAAAGTACAACCTTGTAGCCATTTAGATCAGTGAGTAGCTCTTTAGATCGTCTTCTCTTCTTAATCTCATTGATCTGATAAATGGAGTTCCATCCAAACCAAAGGTGAGGAGCAGCATGTTTATTTAGTCCTGTCAATCACAATGTATGTACACTTCATTCATCTGACAACGTTTTGTGGCATTCCTCTACCATTCTAAACAGCCAAAAACATTTACCTTAAAGTATTAGTTTACCAAAAATATTCCATCATTCCATACTCGTATGACTTCCTTTTATGTCATAGAAATGACATAGCAGAATGTTAATGCTGCTGTTTTTCATACATTGAAACTGGATGGTGGTCCCAAAAAATGACAAAACACCAATAAAATAAAATGTAATTTGTCGCTTTCAGTGTAATTTTAGTATTATTGCTATAGTTTTTATTAATATTTTAAATGAGCTTTTATTGTTATATTTTCAGTTTAGTTTAATTTTTAATTTAATAAGTTCAATAATTTAGTCATTTTAAATGTAATTTTTATTTAAAAAAATGTAGTTTAAATTTATTTTTATTTTAGTTTTAGTAATTTTAGTACTTACTCTACACTTATTTATTGCTGTTAACAGTCTTCAGTCTTCTTTTCATAGAATATTTGCATTTTATTGTTTCACTTGTTTCCGACATTGTAATATTGTTCACAAGCTCTATGGACTGTTCTTTTTTTTTTTTCTTTTGAAACTTGACAGTCACTCTCATTAAATGGAAAAGGGGAACTTCAGAATTCTTCAAAACCATTTTTTTTTGTGTTGTACGGGAGTGAGAAGTTCATATGGGTTTGGAACAGCATGAAGAAGCGTTATACAGGTTTGAAATGACATGAGGGTGAATAAATGATGACAGAATTTTGAATGAATCCTTTAAATAACTCAGCTATCCGTTGTACTGCACATGCTCTTTACGTTGATGAATGCCATGGTGATTTGTCCCTTTGTGCGAATAAGATTGAGTGTACTCAAACCAAGTTATAGGTCACAGAGCGCAGTTGGCGTGATTGTGTAATAACCTCAGCAGGAGCTCGTGCTGGTCAGATCCTCCACCTCTCAGGACACACACACAAACGCATACCTTACAGACAGCCGCGAGATGTGGGAAATTAGTCTTCATGCATGAATGCCATAAGTTTTCCAATCTGAGATGATCCTTTCTCTCACTCTGTTCTCTCTCTTCTTTAATGAGGTATTCTATAATAAGTTAATCTGAAGGAAAGGTTGCTGTAATGATGTCTGTCCTCCACCCACATGCTGGCTTCCAGAGATCATCCTTTATCAGTGAAGAGGAGAAGATGAAAATGACTGTTAACCTCACACAAACTTTCTAAGAAACACCCTCGTCTTCTCTCTTCTTGTAACAACTCGTCATCATTCTCTTTTTCATGTTGGTCCTAGAACTTGATCCCCAAAGCTGTTAAAACTTGACTGGATTCTCAAGTCTGTGTGAATATTTGTGAGGTTCTCTGGTGGTTTTTGCTGCACATTAGGGTGAACTTTGTTCCATAATTTAAGTGGCTGGGCTTGTATAATGATATTAGTTTAATATTTGGACAAAAAAAAGATGCATACAGTTCTTTGTTGCAATGCATCAGAAATATTTTTATTTGCTTGCATTAAAACTTTCATAAAACTGTATGCATTGTCAACCCTTTAACAAAGGAAAAAAAAAATGTTACCCACATTTTTCAGTTAACTCCATTCTCTAAATAAATTAATATTATTTTTATCTGATCTAAAATTTAGAACCAGTACTGTTTTATATACACTACCGTTCAAAAATTTGGGGTCGGAAAGTTTTTTTATGTTTTTGAAAGAAATCAGCAATTGTGAATTATTGTTATTACAGTTTAATAAAATGTTAAAATAACTAAAATAATTCTGAACTAGGGATGAAATGACCCAAATTATCACGGTTTTGTTCAAATGAGATTTAAAGTGTTCAAAAAGGACTGATGCACACACTGAAAACATTTCAATAAGTTTTATATTTGAAAATCAACAAACAACAAATAAAACAAGCAGCTCTGTGCACTTTAAGCAAGATTCTATTCTGTGGCATTTCCTTCCTTATAATGACTGTCGTCAATAGCAACGCATTATAACACAGCGCACATCCATGCTTTCATTTCATTCAAATGCATCTTGTGTCTCTGTTTTTGATTGTATTAAAAATTAAATCGGAGGACTTTACTATTAATACTACTATAATTACTATAACTTCTTGTGATCATCTTGTCTGGTCGATTGTTTCGTACGCTGTACAAAATGGATTTATAAACAGGTCAGATTTAAAACATTAATCTCAGTTCAATATGTCCGCTTAATTATTTATGTGGTAAAGAAAATCTGTGTAATAAGTGTACAATGAATACATTGTTATCCCTTAAATGTCACCCTAGTCTTGTCTGAGCTTGTTCGTTTGTCTTTGGCTCAAGCTTCACGTTTTTATTTCCCAGACTTAGTTTTAGTATTGAGGTCAAAGTCCACTTGCCATGCGTTCGCAGATTTGAAGTGTTTTCCCCTATTGCAGCGATTTTTGCATGTTCTGCAGACAGGGTGACCATACTCGATTAAGTTTCCCTCAGGACTTTTGTAAAATCCAAAATATGACCACACCTCAGATTTGGTCCTTTTAGAAGGCTGAAAAATCTCCCGGCGCTGTCACTGCCTTCCACCATTTCTTCTCGTTCAAAAAACAACATTGCGTGCTGCGCCTGCGCCAGACTGACGCTCGCTGGCTAGTTTTCAAAATCGTGATAATCAAACACAGTTTTAATGATAATTACATTTTAAACAATATTACTAACCGTCAGTACATTTTATCGTGAAACCGGTAATCGTTCCATCCCTATTCTGAACAGACAACTAAACAAAACAACATGCAATTTACTACAGGTTCTGAGAAAATTAAAAAAATTGGAGAAAATTGAACCGAAAAATTTGAATGAATGATTCAATGATTCAATCATAACTAATCTTAATATTTACTAACTAATCTTAAAAGTCACTTGTTGCCATCTACTAGTGTAACGATGTAATTGATACAATCTTTATTTGAAGTGTGAAGTTACGAGCAAATGGTCATTTCCTCTACTTTGATCGCAACAGTAGACATCAGTGTTTATATCTGAACTATAAAACTTTATACCTGTACAGATCTACCCCAAAATTTTGAACAGTAGTGTATTTCAAACATTTATGTCTACATTTGTTACATAGGTAAGCCTTTAATAATGTAATATATGTTCAATAAGGTATCATTGAAAGTATTATAAAGCGTTACCAAGAAAATTAGTATTTTCTCTAAAACAGTCCCTGGGGGTCTGGATCTGTAAAGGTTGAAGACCTCTGTTTTATAACAGATTTTAACAGCCCTAGACTGAACCACTTTTTTCATGTTCCTTTTTATGTATTGTATACATATTTAAAAAAAAAAACATGAGAAAGTGACTATCTACCTATACATGCATATATTCTGATTAGGAAGTACTTATTCTGTTTACATTATAGTCAAGTGTCTGTTTGACCATAAATTCAAGCTTAAAGCTGAGCACAGATAGTAATGGGCGATAGAAAGGATATGCAATATAAACAATATAAAATTGGCCTACGATAGAGATTTTAATTCTATTGCATGTTGATGCAATCTACCCACAAAATTTAGAGCCACAAGCTGCAACTGGCTGCAACGCATCATATTCATCATCTTGAGTAAACATGGCTGAAAGCGAAACGGAGGAGCTGGTGAAAAAGACCTGTGCAACAACCATTATTTGGACTTGGTTCGGATTTAAGCCGACCGACGAGCAGCAGCAAACTATACTCTGTAGAGTGTGTGGGGCAACAGTCCCGGCTAAGAGAGGTAACCCAACTAATCTGTTCTACCACCTCAAATAATTGCCTAATATGCTACTGGAAGTATTTCCCTAATTCACAGTATCCGTTCCTTTATAAACAAGACACCAGTTTTAATTTCATTAAGAGAACCGCTCACGCAATGTTGTCATGACAACCGGTACACAACATTTACTTCGGGAGGTTTACCTTATTATTAGTATTATTGTATTATTTCATATTATTTCATATACCTTATAGAAAAGATGAGTCGCGTTTGTTTCTTATGAGCCTGATTTCTCAAAATGGTGCGTGTGTGTGCTTATCCTGGGTACCATGACAACAGGAGTTATAGTAAGCATGAACAGCTGCTGACGGCTTGCACGCACTCACAGGAACGTGCACAGAGTAACGGCCGAGCTCAGTATTTTGTCTGAATTATACGGTTTCTTTCTCGCAAAACCTTATAGTATGCCTCCTGAACAATTTCCATATATGGCGTGTGTCTCCCTGTATCATTGCGTGATACTTTTGTATTCTTTTCGTGTGTGTGCAGGAGGTTTTTTAAAAAAAATTCTGCTTTTGAGGTCCTAAAAAGATAGAAGGACATATAGGGCATTGGAACAACAGCAGGGTGAGTAAAAGATGACTTTATTTTCATTTCTGGGTGAACTATCCCTTTAAGCTTTTTCTTTGTTAAAGTCTCTGCAGCTAGTGTACTTGAATTTTATTTATCTGCAACATATTATGTTGTATAATTACAGTTTTGCACAATAAATGTTCTCAAAACTATGTACAACGTTTCTTTCTTTCATTTTTAAAAAATACAATTAGCAGTTTGGCTTTCCTTAGGGTCTATGTAACCTGTTCTGAAATGGTTCTATATATAATTTATATATCGTGATATATATCGTTATTTCAAGAGGCTGTAATGTATATCGCAATATGTATTTTAGGCCATATCGCCCATCCCTAAGCACAGAGGTGCAAACATTCTAGAGCTTGCACAACATCTGATTTTTACTAGTCAAATAGCTATCCAGAAAAGTAGTCAGCTAGTTGACGTGTTCGTATTCCCCTTATTTAAATGACTCTACATACGCTGTGCACCATCAGAGGTCTTTGTTGGTTTTGGCAAGTCCAACACTGTGTTCACAGAGACTGGAGAGAATCACACAGATGAGCCGAAAGCGCACATTTCTTCATTGCCAGATTCATGCTGGCTGCATTGTCATGTCAATGCTATAACAGTCTTGCCCCATTTGCTTGTGTCTCTCAGTTTCAGGGCAGATTGCAACAATTTTGTATGTGATTTTGTAATCCATATCAGATTGTTTATAGTCGCAAGATCACGCTGAATGAAGTGAGTGCGTGTTAGAAATCATGAATGTTAAGAGAACATTGTGCTTGCTTTGTTTTCATCCTTCAAACCAAACTTGGGTCTTCAGCCGTCAAAGTTTAAATACCGTCTGGCTAGTGCGCTTCCCATAATGTTTATGTATTAGTTCAGTAGGTGGAGAGTAGACAGTCTTTTGTGGTTGTTCGAATGCTTTCGACCACTTGAGCGTTTACACTATGAAAGCAATCTGGTCAAATGAGTTTTTGACTACCTCTGGAAGTGGTCGAAAGTGGACAAGCTCAAAACATTTTGGATCTTGTTTATGCATCCTAATACCAGGTGTAAACGGGGCCTAAAACTATTGGCAGTGTGTGTATGTGTGGTTCAGGTGTACCCTAAGTTATGGGGACAAAATGTCCCCAAAAAAATGGCAATATCCGAAATAGCCCAAATAGGACATTTTTTTGGCCCCCATGAGTAGAACAGCTTATAAATCATACTAAGTGAAGTTTTTTTGAAAATGTAAAGTTTTTTGTGATGGGTAGGTTTAGGGTTAGGGGATAGAATAAACAGTTTGTACAGTATAAATGGAATGGAAAGTCCCCAAAAAACATGGAAACCCAACAAGTGTGTGTGTGTGTTCGTGTCAGGCCCTTGGTCTTTGCCAGGTCAACTGGAATAGGAGCCCTCTGAGTGAGAGTCTACTTTCAGTGTCTCACATTTGAAACAGATCAATGTTTCCATCATCCTGCGGGAATCAAAAACCGATGTCCTTAATTATATTGCGACTTTCAAAAGACCCTAAACATTTGTTATTTTTATCACCTGAATTATTTAGTGGTCATTTGAGAAAAGTGAAAGAGTGAGAGTGACAGACAGACATGTATATAGAGAGAGATTCTGGGAATGGCCATACAATCTTAATTGTTTTTTATTGGTTTGCTAGCACCAGCTGTTGTTGGATAATTAATTGCTCATAATGGAAATATATAAAGATGTTTTTACCAATAAAGGAACAGTTCTACTGCTGCCAAAGTAAACATATTAACAGATGAATCATTATAAAACAAAACAAAAAATCCTTTAAATTTTATTATAACCCAGTTTAGTTTTATCTGATTCCTGAAAATCATTTTCAGGATTTCAAGTGGTCATTTTCAGGATTTTATTTTGATTGCATCAAATTATTTTAATATAAGCACCAGGAAATTATTATTTCAGAACTTTCTAGATCTTTTTTAATGGCTAAGTAATCATCTCTTTATTATTTTAGAATTTTACCACCAGGGGCATTAATAAAACATCATATTTGTTTATTCCACCTGAATGGTTTAAAACTGAACGTCACTTTGTATTTTACACTTTGTACACCAAATTAAGTTACCAAATTAAGCAATTAAGATTAATTATGGAATCTACAAATGTTTATTTTGATTAATTAAAAAATTGTATACAAGGTAATACAATATAAAATAATATTACTGGCGCTTCTATAAAATGAATTGTAAACTGGTTTAAAACTAAAATTTCACAGCAAGAGTGATTTTGGTTGAACTAAGTGCAGTGGTGAGCTAATGATAGACAGGTAGCAGCCTTCAGGTCATCTGTGTTTGTGTGAATGTATTTGTGTTTGTGCGTGCATACAAGTGGTCAAAAATATCATCCCCAAACACATGCTTCATCACACCTCTCTCTGGCACCAGTCTAATAAACCAGTGTGATGTCTGGGTCTGCATAATGCCAGGCTTTGCCAGTCTGTCTGGCTTTTCTCATGCCACACTAACACCATTTACTAAGACCAGTCGAGCGCTGATGTGATAATTCATTGGCTTTAGCTTTCAGGCCAAACAATGCCATTATGCATCAAAGAAATGCATATAATATGTGTGTGTATTATTTGCAAAGGGGGTCAAAGCCTCATGATCTAAAAATGACTTGCCATCTTTCAGTATTGCAGAACCGACAGATGTCCAAACCTAATTTCAGCTAAATCAATTGAATTAGGGGTTTTAGCCACAAAAGAACATAGTGCCATTGGGGCCCCCCTTTGTGGTTTGGCTCTAGCAGGGTCATATTCTCTGTGAGAAACCAATCCCTGCTGTTTTGAATGCTCTACTTTCCCCAGATCAAAGTCAGGCATGCTGTCTATTGCAGGAATAACAGCATTTTATTGTAGATAATGGGTGATGAGGTTCAAATATTAAATGGAAGAGTCAGTGAGGGAAAATGCACTGAGTAAGAGACAGTAAAACCCACGACAATGTACAACATAACTTTTGAATCAGGAGGACAAGGACGCAGCTGGATGTCAACAAAGGACATGCTGCACTCCAACACAATTTGGGATGATCAAGACACAGCTACTGCTGTAATCCACTGAACAATGATGATTAAAACCCCCTCCTCATCACAAAACTTCTTCCACTGTTTTTTCAATAGCACAAAATGAAGACTACCTACACTATTGGGAAACAATAGCTATTTGGTTATACTGTGGGTACAGCAAATGTAACAATTTGACTAGTGAAGTTAAATCATTATTCATTCATTACTTGTATTTATCATTTAAAAGGCACTCTACATGTGGCCTTTTTACATGCGTAGTTATGAATGTAGACTTAATGAAAAAGTTTGTGTGCTTTTAAATTTACTGTACATCTCACCAATATCATTCACTGACAATGTGAATCTGAAGTAGGCTATTTATCACGAGAATGCCTGTGTGAATGCGTTATCCAGACTTTAAAGGTCCTTGATTGCTTTTTTGAACAGTTTTGCATAACATAATGTATTGGCACCTTTAACAAAATGGTGCAACACTCTTTGTTGTGACTGACTTACACATCAAGTGAAATCACCTACTGTCAAATAATACTGATCTGGATGGGATTAGTATCTCTGTAATTACTAAGAAGAGAGTTTGAGAGTTTGTTTTCTGAAAGTGAGTGTTGCCAATAGGTTGTAGAAACTATTGGACGATAATGTGTGTGTTTTATATGAGATGTCAACAATGCTTGAACCACTACATATTTTACCCTGAAAGTAAGTTAGTTAGTTATGGTAGTCACTGTAAGATATTCAATGAAGGGAAGCAAAATGTTTGATTTCTCTGTGGAATTTGCTGAAAAACAGTAGGTAATTTGCTCTGTTAATATTTTACAGAGGTTGTGTGACACACAATGTTGGAATATGTTTGATTTGAATGAGATTAAAATAACAAAATATGTTTGTATAAACTAATCTAGTCTGAATGAACTAATCTAGTCTGAATAGCCTTCAGTTTTGCATTAAAAAGATTATAATCAGTCATTGTACTTGGTCCTCTTGGTCTCATGAAGTTGAGTGCCTCTGATTTAGATCATGTTACATCTAATTGTCACTCACTGACTTTGGAAAGTATGCATATATTAACTGTAATGGGAATAAAGCAAACTTTAGTTAAATTTATCAATATTGAGAGCAGGGCAAGGACAGCAGCATGGCGGCTTAGCGGTCCTGTTGAAGACGTGACACACAGATAACAAGACATATTGCATCAGTATCTGTACATGCTTGAACATCACTATGTTGGCTTTCTATTTCCATCCCCAACCTTCCTCTGCTTTAGTATTATCACCATAGCTAGGTCAAGCCGAAGAAATTTTGCATGCTCGCAGTCTAGTGTGACCGTGGCTTTATAGAAGTGTCCTGTGTGGTTTGTGATCTTGAAAAGAACTGATGCCCACATTGCCCAGGGTGAACATTTTAGTGAAATAGGGCATGATCCCTGCCTGCTGACTGGAGTTTGGTTCCTCCGGCCAGGGGGATGTACACACACGCACACGCGCACAAACGCACACACAAACAAACTGCATCTCTCTAACATGGCCTATGTTATGTGTGTAGGATTATCCATGAGGACGGTTTCTCTGGTGATGATGTGAAGCAGTACAAGCCAGTGGTCTACAGCAACACCATCCAGTCTCTGGCTGCTATCGTGCGTGCCATGGACACACTGGGGCTGGAGTATGGAGACAAGGAGCGTAAAGTGAGTACAACACAAACCCTGATAAGCTTAAACACTTGTTAAGGAGTGACATTCCCATTGTGACTATAACCTCATGGATTATAATTAAAACACTTATGGCCAGCTGTAATTTCGCTTTACTTTAAAGCGAGACACAAGAACAGTTATGCAAGACAAATATATAAGTGTAAGATGATTCAGGAGAATCGGAGGGCATGGGTCAATGACAGTGGCTTGTAGCCTTAGCTTCATAGTTCCTGTGGCTGCAACTATGAACTATAATGAATTGAACGCGGTAAGGATGTGGTTTTAAAGAGACTTCAAACCTTTTAACATTTGGTATAAAAATAGAGGTGAGGCACTTGCAATGGAAGTAAATGGGGCCATGCAATGTGAAGATTATATAAACTAATAATTAATAAATAATATAATATAGTAATTATTAAAACTTATTGTATTATTGTTAAATTATGTATTATTATCTGTTAAAACATTGTAATATTTGAGCTGTAGAGCTGTTTAAATAATTTTTACAGTTTTATGGCGTTGCGTTATCATGGCAACAAAGTTGTAAAATTAGATATAGTTTTATACAGGTTTGTAAGTTTTATTTTTCAAACATTTTAACATATGTATTATTTGCATCTTTGGCTGTACTGTTGAAACATTGAGCATTTTGATGTTTACAGATTAGTAGCTCACTGTAACCCATATTTTTGCTTGGGACAAGTAGAACTTAATATTTGTGGTAAAAACATTATGCCACGATTGTCAATTGATATTAACTTATACTGAACATGGAATATTCCTTTAATAAGAAACAATTGTTCTACAAAAGAGGTGTTAAAGACACAACCAGTAATCTAATCTATAGAATAACAGATGTGGTAAATGTCGATCCAGCCACAGCAGATATCGTTTCCCTCTGCCTAATACATAAGTAAAATGGTTTGGTGCTGATGGGAAGCTTCAGTTTAAGATTTCTCTGCTAATGCATTCTATCAGTGACAATTTAAGACTCATAATCCCATTGTGCCCTTTTCCAAAAGCTCTCTCACTATAATGCCAGTGTCGGTGAACTCATTGACCTTTAGCAGCAAGCAATGTTTCATTTTAATCAAACCAAAGCTATCAGTATAGAGGGAACAGTCATCTGAAATATCTAGCAGCCAAATATCTAGCAGTGAGAAATAGAACACGTCTTCATTTACAGGATGAGTTACATCTCAGGAAGCCGGCCTTGAAGGGCATAGAAAAGGAATGACATAAATTGTATTGTAATCAAATGGCATCAGATCTATGTATGTAATAAGAGAGGTTACAGATAGCGATGGGGCATAATGTGTAAGTGTGTTTGAATGTGACTACATGGAATCAGACTTTTCTGCATTTGTGCTGTTTTTTGTTGGGGAGGGGCACAATTTGGCATAATTCTGATTTAAACAGATAAAGGAATATTACAGTTAAGGGATTATTCTGGGTTCAGTACATGTTAAGCTCATTCAAGAGCATTTGTGACTGTTGATTACCAAACTCCCCCAAATATAGTTCTGATGTGCAGCAAAATATTGTTGAGCTTCACAAAATAGTAAGTGGCTGTAGGAAAATAGCTAAAGCATTGAAAATCCCCATTTCCACCATCAGGGCAATAATTAAGAAGTTCCAATCAACTAAAGATGTTACGAAACTGCCTGAAAGAGGACGTGTGTGTATATTGTCTTAATGCACGGCGAGGAGGAAAGTTTGAGTGGCCAAAGACTCTCCAAGGATCACAGATAGAGAATCGCAGAGATTAGTTGAGTCTTGGGGTCAGAAAGCCAAAAAAAATCAAACAACCCCTACATCACCACATGTTGTTTGGGAGGGATTCAAGAAAAATCCTTCTTGCTCATCCAGAAACAAACTCCAGCATATTCAGTTGTCAGACACGACTGGAAATTCAAAAAGGACCTGGTTCTGTGGTCAGATGAAACTATAAAAAGAGCTTTTTGGCAGCAAATCCATCAGATGGGTTTGGTGCAAACAGGGATAAAAAGTACCCCATGCCCACGGTTAAAAATACAGCTGGATCTTTAAGATATGTTCAGATACATGGTATAATGGATTCTAGCAAATACCAACAGATAAAAAGTCTAAACCTGATGGCCTCTGCTAGAAATCTTATAATGGGCTGTGGTTGGATCTTCCATCAGGACAACGATCCAAAATCAAAATCAACACACACATGTGTCACTGAACACAAAATGAAACTTCTGCCATGACCATCCCAGTCCCCTGACCCTGAACCCTATAGAAAATAAATGGGGTGAACTGAAGAGAAGATGCACCAACATGGATCTGGGAATCTGAAGGATCTGGAGAGATTCTGTATGGAGGAATGGTCTCTGATCTCTTGTCAGGTGTTCTCCAAACTAATCAGGCATTATAGGAGACTCAGAGCTGTTATCTTGGAAAAAGGAGGTTGCAAAAAGTATTTATTTAATTTAATTAAATAAAAGGGTGCCAATAATTGTGGCCAACATGTTTTGGAGAAAAGCATTTATTTCATAAATGTGATTTACCCCCCACTTTCAATTCTTTTACTTCAATGAAAGGTTAGATTATTGTGAATTTTTAAAATAAAAGATCAAAAGGATAAACAATGCAGATTTTTTTTTTACAGCCATATTTGATCATATTTACCCGGGGTGCCAATAATTCTGACCACCACTGTACATTTTATTGTAATCAAATGCTGTCAGCTGTGCTTAACTTGTACTGAACCCAGAACATTCCTCTATACAACCCTGAGCGAATTCTGCATAGATTCTTCATAGAGTACTTTGTGCGCCAATTCCATGTGGGCTTAGTTCTGTCTATTTCCAAGGGAAGGACCTGATCAGAATGTGTGAGGTATACAGTATGTGATGTGTACCAAATCTATATAGAGAGAGGATCCTATATGACACTTTCCTCATTGTAAATCGCTAAATAACTAAATGTAAATGCATACATTATGTATACGTTTTCCTGAGAACAGATCACTCACACGCATCCACACAAACTCTTCAGCCCTCTGTTCCTCCAGGCTGCGGAGGCCAGCTGGCTCACACATTTTTAATCTGAGGTGTGAAGCTTTTATTGGAACAACCTAGCCTCTATAGATCTGTTTGGCCTTTCTTTCTCTCTCAGTCTCTGTTTCTTGCTTTTATACCTTCTCAGCTTCCCACTTTCATCTTTCCCTCTCACTTCTGTTTGTCCGTCTTTGTATGCACAGGCACAGCCCTCTCTCCTCCATATCTCCCTTCCCATATCTCCTCTTCTCTCTCTCTCTCACCAATTTGGCCCTGTTGCCATGGCAACCTCTTGTTTCGCCTCTCTCTCAATGCATTCCACAAGTCTGTGTCCATGGGCAATGTCACTCGCATGCACTCTGCCCAGCACCAAAGAGGCAACAATCTCATGTGACCATACACACAGCATGTGTGACTAGAATGAGAAGTGGGCCACACCCCTCAGAGTACAACGCTATAGCGCTGTCCTAAAACATAGTGAATTGCCTACTCAAAAGCTCTATATAGAGAGACTTGGGTTGCAATACATTTAATTTGAGTTTGATGCGATTATGTTGCTAAGATAATCAGAAATATTGGGCAAAATTGTCATGTAATAGTTTTGGGTAAGTAATTTAATATTAAAATTAAATATTTGATTATATTATGTATTATTTTTAATTAATTTTATTATTAAATGTATTGTAATTATTATATTATTTGTTAGATTACTTCATTATAATAAAGTAAAATCACAATAATTTTATTATAATAAAATAATCAATATTACACCAGTCTATGTTTAACACTAATTTTAATATTGAGCAAAACATTTTTGTAACCATTTTATAATCTGCCATCTTGGGTTTATTTTTACACTGTGCTCCAGTGTTGTTATTGTTAACTAAAACTATTAAAAATATTTTTTTTTTATTGAAATGAAGCTGAAATAAAACAGCCTGGTCTCATTGTTAATACGTAGGTACATTTGTACATTTACAGGGACAAAACATACATTGTTGTATGTTTGAATAGATGCTGAAACGTTTAATATGGACGTATTGGGACAATGTTTAAACATAAACATTATCACGTATTTAAAGGTAAGGAAACGTAAAATATCTACGAATCTTGTATATTATAGATATGTATTTTTTTTATTGCCCTTTTACCATTTTATAGATACATTTTAGATCCCTTAACCCTACCCCCAAACCTAAACAACCATTTTATAGAGGATTGTGATTTATTTTGTGATTTGAAAATGCAGCATACACTGAGCCTGAGAAAAGAATAAAGTATATCTTATCGTATTGATTTAAAAAATAATATATATAATATATAATATATAATATATAAAATGTAAATATTTTAGTAACAATATAGCATTAAAAATATATTTTGAGCCACTAATCCCACTCCTACTTCTAAACCTACCCATAACCATTTCTTAAAAATATGTAGATTTATAAAAAGTAATAATTTATTGCAAAAATGTCAAAAACGGTACCAAAAGTTGTTAAAATGACGATGTGTTGCAGTCACAGTCCTCTCTGGTGGTATATAACAGAATTTAAGTTATTAATCACTGAAAATTTTATCCCAATCCACTCTGTGAAGGCACGCATTTCTCATTCAAATGCACATTAACCAAAACACGGCATGTCACAATCTGTGATGAAGCAGGCGAGTGCCAATGAGCATTTGATATTACTGTCATAAAATGTGTCGTAAAGCTTCTTGAGCAGCAATTTTTGAGCTGGGATTTGACGTTTACGGTCGCTACTGAGAATTGTGATGTAGTTCGCTGAATAAAGGCTGGAATTTGGGTCTGTTCCGCACATTTGTATGGATTCCAAAGATGTGGATTACAGTGCATGAATACAATTGATTGCATTTTTGGTGTATTTTATGGTTCTATTGTCAGTCACAGCATATGACTATACTGAGAAAAAACCTTTTGTGTTCCATGGCAAACCAAATTCATTTTACGGTTTTAAAGTGTAGTCTTGTTTAACATTATGTAGTCCTTTGAAACGAGTTTGCAGCAGATGTCACACAGAACACAGTGAAATGTTATAATTTCATATAAAGTAGATGAGTAAACCTGCATTTAATAAATGCGTCTGAAAACATAGTCTTTCATATAACAATCAAATCAAAATATTAATGCCACGATTTTAATATTCATAATTAGTGATTCATACACATTTGTACATCTGTAAAGCTGTTTATATGTAATAATTTACATTATAGTGCTGTCAATACGTCAATATTGTACGTTTCAGTGTCTATAGAAATGTAAGTAAATGTACGTGTGGTAGAACTATAAATATACATACAAATACTCATGAGATAAAATAAAATAAAATATAAATATTAGATGAAAAACCTGAAACGGATGAAAAACTGTTGCCTTGGCAATTAACTGAAATAAAATACATTTCTGTTGAAGTATAAATTTCTAACCCTAAATAGAACTAATAAAAATGACAAAAGCACATAACAAAATGACTAAAACTTAAATTAAAAATGTAAAAATAAAAGCTAACGCAGAATATTAATAAATACTATAATAGTATCTAAATAATACTAAAATAACACTGCTCAACTCAACATGCATTCTGGGTTTTTATAATTATGTATATGTATTACAATCCTGTCTCTGTCATTTTGGAAATGAGCATATATCTGCCTCATGCCTTTCTATAAATCCATACACACTTTTCTACAAAACACCCTGTCTGGGCTCACCACACATTTGCCAGCGTCATCGAATGATGCCGGTATCTAGATATATTACACTACTCTCTGTGATAATTTGTTACAGGAGTCAATTTTCAGGAGCTGCTGTCTATTTTTATATGTTCTGTATATTGCATGTACATTCTTCTCATGTCTCTATCCATGCAGCTGTCCTGGTGACCACCCAGGAACCTTTTCTCTACTGCTTTGTAGTGTAATAGTGGATGATGCTAAGGCCTGTGGCAGGAAGTCCATTCATCCTAGTTTGATTCAGAGCTCACTACAGCTTAACACATAATCTGATGTTGATCTCATTGCTGCCATGCCTATGGTCCTCTACATTACAGCAAAATGGCTGCCGCTCTGAGCGGAATGGGTTCCATAAGGTCCAACGTGTTGGTGTGACCTTGCAAGGATTCCACACATCCTGAGCCACACCACGACTGATAATATAAATGGCAGTCTGTGGTGGGCAAGGGCCGTGAGCCCAGTGCCTGGCACCCAGATGGACACAGATGGGCTTTGCCATTCAAGCCCTCTGCTTCGGCTGCAGCATCATGACGAATTGAGTGAAAAACTCTACACACCCAATAGGGTGTCACCAGACTACGTGCTAACCTCATGCAAATTTATTAAAAACTGCCCCAAAATAGAACTGAGCAATAGGATTGCAGTCAGAATTAGGAGTGTTTGCTCATGGAACGACTTTGAGGGAGAGAGAGAAGTGAAAAGCTCTAAATTTAAAGTGATTTATCTTGCATTAGTGCTGACACTCTGGTGAGAGCTCTCCTCTCTGGCCATTTCTATTACTTATTCACTTACAACGATAAATATGTGCATGCAGAATCCATTTAATGCATATTAAGTGTTGAATTATTATATATTTTCTGGGTTATACAATGAGTTTATGGATGGGGTGCTGCAGCGTGTGAAAAATCTGTTCTTTCAGGCAAAACTGATTGGATGCGGGCAGTCACTCATATGAATTGCTGTCTGTGGCCACTGGGAATATGTCGACAAATAGTGGCTTTTGAAGTATTGAGACACTAATGATGGTTTGTTTTGTCTTTAATCTTAATGGAAATCCCATAGGTGTTTTTTTTTGCAGCAGTTCATGACTTGAGGCAAACTGGCTTTCTTTGTGTTCAGTTTGAGTAGGGCTGCACGATTTCTTGTATTTTAATCATGATCACGATTTCTGCCTCTCTTGATTAATTAAGCATAATTGGTCTGCTGTTTATTTATTTAAAAAAAAAAAATTTTCAATGGCTTTTTTGTTTTCTTCCATTGGTAACAAGCCACCACAAGCTTCTATACTTTGGGTTGCCAGATGTCACATTCAAATCCCCCAATCAGAGCTTTTCACTTAAATGGGTGCATTTTCGCCTAGTGTTTTATCTTCCCAACATGCTGAAAATGTGCATGTGCTCTCTCTGCACTGCAACAAAAACGCTGATTTCCAAAGACAAATGTGTATGTTGGAGTTTAGAGATCTCCATTTAAATATTCTGCTAAAATTAATATGTAATACAGCCAGTCTGTCTTCCTCTACAAGGCCGCTTGTATTATTTACTGCAACTAGTATAAATCTGTGAGCAAGCATTCTCAGTGTGTAGTTGTTTATTGTGTAAGTAGAGTCTGTGAGCTTCAGTGTGTGTGTCATAGAGGGAAAACAGTTGGGGAATAAGGAAGAGAGGGTGCTGGCACCAGATTATTCCCTGCAGTCCCGGCAACGCCCCAGCGGTGCTCACGCTCCCACTCATTATCCAGAGAAAACCCATCTGAAAAGCCTCATCATCAGCTAATAACCTTTTTTTAAGGCTGACCTGAAAAAATAAACTGGTTTATATACCTGTATTCAAATAAGGAAAAATACCTTGTATGTAGAAGACTAATTTTTAAAACAACATTTGAGTTACTGTTACTAACACAGGCTAGCTGTTGTTTCACATACTGCTTCGTACTGAATTGGGGGGATCTTTATTATCTGGAAACAGGCATTATGAGATTTGATGATGAATACTGCAAATGACAGACATTCCTATTTGAGTGGGTTTAAATTCACAAAGCACCTCTGTGAAACACAAATTACCTCTGGGAAAACTATAGTCACATCTAAATAGGGCTAATGATGCAGAGCTTTACAAATAGAACTTCAAGGTAAAGCCCCTTTAGATGTTCATAGTGATACGGTACCAAAAAAAAACAACATGCAAATGATGTGGTTAAATGTGCTGCATTTCAGTTTTGCATATGAATGTTTTGAGAACTGTGTATTGTCATTAGAGGTTTATTTTTGTCTACATAGTGCATCTTCCACTTGTGTGCAAAACACCTGGTAATGATAAAAGATATTAAGAACTACACCTCTAAAAGATGAAAAATATGCAGAATATTTGCTTTTACGTAAAATCGGCATGAAACGGAAGTTGCGATGGTCTTTTCTTCCCTACCGTGATGCATATCTGAGTAAAGCGGCTTCTTGAACAAGAAAAAATGTGACTTGATTTTGTCTATCGGGAATTGATTGGATTGCTAGATTGTTGACGTTTGCTATCACTGCAATCTCATGTGAGTGACAGGTTGTCCCATCCTCACATAAACGTCATCGGAGAAGCAAATGGATGTCGCTGCAAGTGGGAGGGGATGTTATTTTGATTAAAGATTAAAAAAATTATGATAAATAATAGACAGATAAATAATTTATAATAAGTACTGTCATTTTCCATAAAAACAAGAATTGTTCATACTGGTTTCATGGTGACTTTAAGATGAGATGTTTCAGGAGAAAAAAACCCCATCTCAGTTTGACGTACACACTATTTTGGTACTACATATGAGACCCACATCCTGTCCTCCATTTGTTTCTTTCTAAAATGTTGTGCAGTGCTTTTAATTTAGTGTCTTAAAACATTAGTATATATTTTATAGACTAACAGTGGCCATGGAAGTAGTTGGGAGTTCTCCCATTATATAGCCATAAATTGACATTTAAACATTGTGAGTGTGAAAATATTTGCATATTGGTATTGGTAGCTTTTTTTGGTCCAGGTCACCCTGCATTTTGGTACATTCTTTCTGAAGTTGTTTGGTTTGCAGACAGCCTGTACCATTGCTAAAAATCAGAGGGGAAGGTTAGGCGTATTTATAGGATGTGTAAATTAATTTTGCGTGAGGCAGAACGACAGCCCTCCAGATTTATTAACAGATATCTATCCCAGCAGAGTACACTGCAGCCTCCATTTTAATTGAGACTCTTTTATGTCATGTCTCTGGTGCTTGGATTCAGTAAAAGGATGTCTGGGTCCCTTCTCCCCAGCCTTACAGCTCATCTACACAGATCCCAAATATAATTATTTCTGACGCATTTTAATTACGTATTGGGTTAATCAATTTACCTCAGTGAATCTTTACACCAGAGAACCTACATGTGTTTCCCGGGCTGTATACTTAGTATCGCGATTGTTTACGAACCAAGGACCCCTTTACAATCCTAAACTATTTACATACCCTACAGTTAGTTTGAGCTTAACTTTAATAAAAAAAAAAAGAATCAAATAAAATAATGATAATAATATTACTGGGTAAATGGGTATTTGGCACACTTTAATAAATCACTGAATCACTCTCCTCACACTCTCAACTGTTTTTTATTATTATTAATTATTATTTTGAACTATCAAAGGCACTTCTTTTAAAATACTTTTTTCAGAAATCACATTCAAAACCCACAGCTCAAAAATCTGGGGAGGTTGGCGTTTGAATGGGTGTGATGCTTCTGAGCTGAATATTAGGTCCATGTTTTAGCTGGTTCAAGCAAGGTTATTTGTGCAATCAGCTCAACATTAGTGATCTGAGTTTTACTTTCTCCAGCAAAATGTGTTGGCAAAGTTCTAAAGGCCAATCAATGAGGTGGGGTGTGATGAATGTGTCTCCCCAGTGCTGCCCTTGCCCAAACTGTGCTGCTGTCACTCTCTAGCAGATCTTTGCTGCTCGTTTTTAATTGGCGAGCCAAAAATAAAGCGATCAGGAACAAATATCACCTCAGCCAGATGGTCCCCGTTAGTGGGCTAGCGAGCCGGCCTCGTCTTCGGCATATGCCCAGCTCTTATTACAACAGGCACATCAGTCTTTGTGTATGTGAGTGTTTAAGCATGAGAGTGCACATGTGAGAGTGTGATTGTGACAGGCTGGATGTTTGCCCTTGAGTACTGTTATAACATTAGAGCTTTACTGACAAGCTGTTTGACATCATGGGAAAAGAAGAGAAAGTGGATAAATGTGTTTATTGTTGCTCTTTAGAATATCTGCTCTGAATCACTACAAATGTTTCTTTGTGAAGTCGCTGGTATATTCCCTCATAGTGAGTCTAGTCAGTCAGAGATCAGATATTAAAATGGTTAATGCAGAGTCATGAAGGAATAATGGCTCTCAGCAGTTGCAAAGGTTACACTCAATTCATTAAAGCTTCATAGAGTGGCGTATGTATGGAGTCCTAACACATCTTTAATATTGGTATTAGTCGTCATTTTTAAACTCTGCCATGATGTGAGATATTAAGAAGAGCTGCAAAGTTAGAAGTGTCAAATATTAAAGGGTTTAGTTCACTCAGAAATGAAAATTCTGTCATCATTTACTCACCCTCATGTCGTTCCAACCCTGTAAGACTTTCGTTCATCTTCCAAAGACAAATTTATTTTAATTGAAATCTGAGATCTTTTTGTCCCTCCATTGACAGCCCACACAAATATCACTTTGCTTTCAAAAAGTTCACGAAGAGATCGTAAAACTAATCCATATGAATCCATATGTTTAGATCTGGGGGTGGGAAATCATAATATTACATGTATTGTCTCTTGTAAATGCACATTTGACAGTAACTTATGCTGACAGTAGCAGTGGCTTAAGTTGAGATGCGAATGCGACCTCTAGCAAAATTTTGTTTGCAAAATGTATCCATTTTGTTGCAGTCTGGAGCCATGCAGTACACAGTTTCATGGCTTGCATGAAATATTTATGGCCAGTACATTTTCTTATTTTGCCATTGTTACAGGATCACCATCAATGTAAAATTACATAATTTTCCTATTAATTATTATTTCCATAACACTGATGGATTTCCTGACCAACACATGAATATTTACATGCCCATCATGACACCTTGTATACGCGTCTGGAATACAGTGAAGACAACCAATTTGTGTTTGCACAAGAGGGATAAAGAGCTCCTGCTGTTTTTTTTTTTTTTTTAAATATATAATTCTTTTCTTATTGGCCAAATTTCACTGTCCACCACTGTTAAGCTCTTTAGTAACACTGTATTAAAGTAAATGACTCTGGAAAGTGCTCTTTAAAAACAACACAAATGGAAGAATGAGAGCATAGAATTGTAATATAAAATCGATTGATGGCCTTGAACCCGACCCACAAAGCTCCCCAAGGATAACAGGAATGTCTAATTTTATTTAATGGAGGCACAAATCTGGCTTGAATGGGGTCTTATTGGTGTTGACTTAGAAAAGGACATTTTATTTTATTTATTTTATTATTTTACACATTGCTGATTTAAACATGAATGCCATTCAAACTGGCTTTATTCGCAGGCTAACAATCAGCAATTGATCGGCACCCTGAGAATGGCATTACTACAGTAAATCTTCAAGCCAATTAATTATCCCAATCAATAAAATGGCCGATAACAAAAATAGGGAAGCAATTTGTCCATCATCATTACTTAAAAATAATATAGCTTTGGATTCTTATATGGGTCTTATATAAGGCCTCAATAATAGCTTTTAAATACAGCTACTCTAAGGCAGCAGAAGAGGTTTCAGATGTACAGTAGAAAACCTGGATACTCCTGGCCCAGTAACACTCTAGTCTCCACATGCGTGTGTGGATTTCAGCCTAATTGACATGGCAGTATTTTTCAGTTCTGGCCTCATTCAGAAATGCCTGTGCACTCATCCTATAACAACCAGGGCTTTGGGGCTTTTGCTTTTGATCTGAATTCGCTTTGACTTGTTTTTCAGAATTTCTCCTCATAGCACCCTCAGAGACATCTTTGCCTTTGTTACCAAGAATGACTCCGTCGCATCATATGACCCATCCTATGAACGGCATGTCCAAAATGGACATTCAGACTAAAAACAGGTTCACCACCCCTTCCTTCAGTCCCTCCCCATTTGTTAAAGCCTTCTCAACCCTGGTCAGATTAAACAAGCACAGAGCTGAAGCTGGAGAGCAATGAGGTTCTGTAGTGCTTTGGATTTAGATATAATTGGCGACTGGTAGAACTACCAGCACCATTAATAAAATGGAACCGGACTGGGAGTTTGGGATTTTACGCTTCTGGTGATGTAACGGCACCAGCACCAGCACCAGCACCTGCAGCAATGCTGTTTAGAACAGCACCAAGCCTCCGAAATACAAATGGAGCAATGATTTCCTGCACTTAGCCTCAAAATTGACAGATTTTGCCAGATCTTGATGGCCCTTGGGGGTGAGATTACTGGAGATGCGAGAAAGGACCCAGTGGAAAATTGGAAGAGAAATAGCACATTATATTGCAGCGAGGCCTCTGTGATTGCCTGGTTTCCTGTGGTCACAGTGTGGAACATCATTTACACTTAAGCTCACCTTGTTTGGTCGAGAGATCAGTGAGGATGCTTTACACTCTTGATCTACTTTCCAAAAAAAGCCGTTGTGCATTTGAATAGTACTGTAGATCTTGCAGAATAGCCGCTCTTCCAATCATAATTTTAGTCAAAAATGTCCATTATATAATATAAGTCTTTTTTTTTTTAGTATTATATATTTTGAAGCTTTTTTATTTTTTTGCACTGATGCCAGACTTCATGAATAATCTTTTGGTTTGTATCCACTAAGTTACAAATAATGAGAAAATAATCAAATGTGATTTTAAATACTTTTGAACAATTGTTATTTCTCTCACTGCAAAAATGTATATACTGTATATTAGAGTTGTCATGATAGCAAAATTGTGACTTTGATACGATACCTGACTAAAATACCTCGATACGATACCTTGATACCATGGCAAAAAATTAAAACAGTACAAGTAATTGAATAATATGACAGAACGTAAAATTCATTGTTTTATAAATTAATAAAATAAAAATAAAAACTCACATGCCACAGTGTGAATAACCTTTTAGTTCTGAAGAGGTTGGGATAAGGGTGGGTGATATGACCAAAATCATATATCTTAATATAGTTATTTTGTTTTATTTTATACAGACAATATGATAGAAATGAAATAAACAGTGCTTTTAATTTTTCAGGTAGGTACACTGATTCTTAATAAATATATTAAAGTTATTCAATCAAGCAGTGGGTGATTTTCTATTTTCTTTTGTTGTTTGATTAATAATGTACGGTGGCCGAGAAGTGCAAAACAAATCACAATTCCGAAAACAAAATAACAAATTATAAACGCAATGGCAAGTCCAAAAAACAAATTAACAAGTTAGGAAACACAATAACAATTCCGGAAACAAAATAGCAAGTCAGAAAACACAACGACAAGTCAGACAAAACGGAAAAGGTAAGTATATGTGGCGAATGGAATACTGACCGCTAATTGGACGAGACATCTGTCAATCAAGACATGCAGAACATACAGCAGCCGTCGGCAGGAGAAAGTTGATTCGCGTGTGCATGTGTAAATATTAGAGCCGTCTCTTTTTTACAGGATACTTTAGTGCGATTTAATTATGGAGAAAGAAAAACGTTTCATATTTAATATGCCTACCACTGTCTGGTTGAGTCAGACAAAATTACAAAACCCGATCTGATAAGTGAGAGAGTGGCGTGTAGAGTAAGAACAACAGTTTAACGCAAGCAACCTGAGTTCGAGTCTCCCTTTTCGCGATCCCTTTCTTTTCCCTATACCCATCGCTTATCAGCTTGGAGAGGCATTTCATTTTAAATAAAAATAAAGTGTCTAACAGGTAGCCTACTTAATAGACCTACAATATGATAATCTATTTGCACTAAATGGCGTCTTGCACATCTAAAATAGCCTCTGCCAACTTTAAATCAAGAAAAGTTTCCATTGGCAAGGAAAGGGAATTTACACAATGCATTTACACTGCATGCTATAAAAGTAATGTTTTGTTTTGTTTTATTGTATTGATATAGCCAATGAAATTATTTAAAATGAAATTATAGGCTATGCGCGTTTTTTTTTTTCACGTTTTTCGTAGACAATACATCTCTAATATTTACACATGCACACGCGAATCAACTTTCTCCTGCCGCAGCCTGCTGTACATTCTGCATGTCTTGATTGACAGATGTCTCGTCCAATCAGCGGTCAGTATTCCATTCGCCACATATACCTACCTTTTCCGTTTTGTCTGACTTGTTGTGTTTTCTGACTTATTTTGTTTTCAGATTTGTCATTGTGTTTTCTGATTTGTTATTTTGTTTCCGGAATTGTTATTGTGTTTTCTTACTTGTTAATTTGTTTTTAATTTGACTTTCCATTGCGTTTATAATTTGTTGTATTGTTTTTGAATTTGTTATTTTGTTTTCATAATTGTGATTTTGTTTTGCACTTCTCGGCCACCATAATAATGACACAGACAGCAGCAGGAATATTAGGCTTCTGTTATAATATTATTGGATCTTCCGGATCCAATATAATGATACACATACTATTTCTTTCTCAACGGTTTACGTTCACTAAAGACATACCCTATTGTGTTACGTGAATACTTGCCATGACGTGCATTTTGAAGCAGGCTCTTATTAGAATTCTGTCATTCTAAGTACCGGTACTAATTAAATGTGGAATATATACACAAAAGGTACTTGATCTAAGTATCAAAGTCCTCTAGCTTTTTAAATTAATGGTAGTTTTTCTCAACAAGTAATTGATATGCAGATGCATCTGCGCAGCCAACCTTCCAGCAAATGCATCCAATGAGAAAAAAAAAATTGGCCTATTGGCCTCTTTCATGCTGGTTCAGCTGATATTTTCTCTTTGCTGCCGCCTGTCATGTCAAAGAATAGTGCAACAGAGAATATCTGAAGTATGAACTCTATAGAGCTTCATGAGCAGCACGCAATGTCTGCATTGGTTCATAGTGGATGGATCAGGGATAAACAAGGCATTAGCGGGCAACTCAGCTTACAGTTTTACAGATAGTGACTGGCCCTAGTGCTGTTCTGCTGAGTCTCACTCTGGCTGTTTATGAAAGTGATATAGTGTGTATGTTTGTGTCTTTCAGAAGAATTACGATAGTTAAGAGAGGCTTTTCCTATTAAGGGTAAATGCAAACTCTCTTCACCATTTGCTTGCGATATATCAGCTGGCTTCACCTCAAACACGAGTGTGTTCAACAGGAAGGAAAAAATGTCTTTGAGTTAGGAGCTCAGAGGTGATTTCTGCCCTGTATCACTGTTCAAGCTTTTCTAAATCCTACAAAGGGAGTATAAACTTATATGACAATTACAAGATGTTTTTCATGTATATCTGTATATCATCTTATACCATGACCTAACCAAGCACAAAATCACTGCGAACAGTCTTTATGCGCTTTCTCGCAGACGATTCCGTCACACTAAAGCATTTACATGAAATTATAAATAGATGAATTATCATTTGGACCGACTGAAGCTGAGCTCTGCATGTACACATACTTGTGCTATTGTATCAGTTGTCAGCTCACACTGGGAGGCTCCAGGTAGAAGTGAGAATGCTTCAGATTTTCACTTGACGTCCTTGTCCTTTGATGGCTCTTGTGACTGAAAGGAAGGCGTCAAAATGGCGGACATGAGAATCTGCTGGACAGTGTCCTTGATAGGTTTGATGCTGTAAATTGCGAATACAAAGTAGTCACTGACTCTATCTAATACTCCCAGTCATACTGTATTGAGATAATGGGCTCTTGAGAATTAACTGAGCAGTACAGAGCAGGATATAGACAATATAGCACTATTGTCAAACTATGTTTTAGTTTGAAAATTTAGCGTGAAGCTTTGAAACTTTTGGAAAACGCTTAAAAACGCTAATGTTTACGGAGAGCGTTTTGAAAGAAAAACGCTGTTTTCAAATGTATCCAGATTAATGTAGACATCCTTTAAATCACGATTAAACTAAAATAGAGAGAGATCTTTTCTTCTTTCCTGTTATGTACGTCTGAATGTAACATTATCGAAAAAGAAATATGTAGAGCAGAGATTTGATTCTCCATCTGTTGTTGATTGCATTTTAAGATATGTGTGTGGCTATTAAAAAATGAATGCAAGCTTGCAGTCGTTTGTAGAGGGACGGGGTTTAAGTATTTAGAGAAATCCGGCATTTGTCACCAGAAAGATCGAGTTATAACATTTTAAATTAACATTACAAGGGAAAACAATTACAAAAATAAACATATACATGGATGAATTGTTTACAATAAGAAACAAGCATTTAGACAGTCGATAGGGTGATTTTTTTCATGCACACTGATTAAATCAGTTTTTTAGACTGATTTAATCATCTAATCTGAAATTCTCTCTTGTGTAATTTCAATCAGAATCTCTAGTGGAGGTTCTTTAGGGGGGTAATCATGGTCCTGTCACCTCTGCACACTTAAAGGATTAGTTTACTTTAAAATAAACGTTTGCTGATAATTTACTTACCCCCATGTCATCCAAGATGTCCATGTCTTTCTTTCTTTAGTCAAAAAGAAATTAAGGTTTTTGATGAAAACATTCCAGGATTTTTCTCCATATAACGGACTTCAGTGGGCACCAAATGGTTCAAGGTCCAAATGACAGTTTCAGTGCAGCTTCAAAGGGCTTTAAACGATACCAGACGATGAATAAGGGTCTTATCTAGCGAAACTATCGGTCATTTAAAAAAAAAAAAAGTTTAAGTTTTATAAGCACAAATGCTCGCCTTGCTCTGTTCTGTGATGCGCGTTCGTGACGTCACGTAATACGCAATTACGTTGAAAAGGTCACGCTTTGATGGAAGTACCGAGTCAGTGTTTACAAGTTGAACGTGCACATACTAAGGTCAAGCGTGACCTTTTCAGCGTAATTGCGTATTACGTGACGTCACGAACGTGCATCACAGAACAGAGCAAGGCGAGCATTTGTGCCCATTGAAGTCCATTATATGGAGAAAAATCCTGGAATATTTTCATCAAAAACCTTAATTTCTTTTCGACTAAAGAAAGAAAGACATGGACATCTTGGATGACATGGGGGTAAGTAAATTATCAGCAAAAGTTTTTAAAAATGAACTAATCCTTTAAGGGAAGGAAAAGGTTTTTTTTTTTTTGTCTAACTGCTGTAGGTTTTTTACTTATGGGCCTTGATTTTACTGACATGATGTCATTTTGTTTTTGAGTTGTTTTTATTTTATTTTATTCAATTAATATTAACTGAATAACAGCTTTTGCATGTATATACAGATTCTTATGTATTCACAAATGCCTTCAGGAGCAGATTCCCTTTTCTCCCCTGGGCCTCCTGAGCACATTGTGTCAGTCACTCCATTCTGTTAACATCTCACAGTAATGTCCATGCCATGAAAGCTCCTCGACCTGTGTGTCTCTGTGGAGTCAAGGCATTTTGCGTGCCTGGAAGAGCAGTGCACATCCACACCCACACGTACCCCCACTCCCATCTTGTCCTTGCGCCAAGGCTGGCAAGTCATTGGGAAACAGTGCTGTGTGTTGAACTGGACTAATCCCGCCAGAAAACAGCTGAGCCTCCACCAGTCCGGCTCTTAACCGGAGCTGACAAGACAAGGGGCCACAGTGCTCTTTCAATGAAGCTGCTTGCCACACACACACACACATACACGGATACCAAGGCACTGGCAGGGCTTCAGACAGAGTAACTAGGAGTTGAAGAGGGGTGAGGAAGGGGGGGGGGGCAACAAAGAGGGATAGGGAGGAGTCAACTAGTTGCCTGACAGTGAGGCTGGCTAGTGTAAATTAAAAAATATATATATTTTAGCAATAGTGCTTCACACACATTTAGCAACAGTGCTAAACTATGGATGAATTTAAGAGATGCATCTTCTCTGAGAGGGTTTTTAGTATACTACCCGTCTGTACTATTATTAAAAAAAATGCAGAAGTCGTGCCTCTATATTGATCCCCCTTAAAGCAGAGGCACTACTGCTACATCAGTAGCATTTGTGTAACAAATTCATAGTATTTAAAAATAAATTTCAAGATTACTATTGAACTTTAAAACATGATCCGTTGGTCTATGATGTAATAGTTTCGTTTTTTTGGTCTATGTACGCATTCTGTCTTTGGCCGTTGTTACTTTTTATTTTTTATTTTTTTTTTTACATTTATTTATTTTTAAATATAATAACTTAAGCATTGCATTTACGACAACATATTAAGTTCAATTGTTCAATTGTTGCAGTTTTTTGAGGAAATACAAAGTTCTGTCATGAAACAGATGGCGAAGGCTGAAAGGTCCTTAACTCAATCTGCTTGCAATTGCATCATTCTCTCTAGGGCACAGCTGATTGGTTCCTGCTGTATCAGCAGCCAATGAGCTCACTGCTCAACCTTTAAATACTTGGTCAGCATTTGCTGTAGCAGTTTCCTTAAGAATCCTCCATCTTCCCTAGTTCCACCTGTATAGATCTGCTACGGGTAATTCTCGTATTGTACAGCAGCAGCATGTCTTACTTGCTCACAGCAGCGTGTCATGTGTGTATTGGCAGTAGGAAGTCCCGTAGCAGCAATAACAGCAGCAGTAGCAGTGTAGCAGATCTATTCTGCCAAGGCCAAACATATCAACATTGTCATATCCATTACCATACCAAACACCCAGAGAGTTGTCATGACAGAAATGCAATATCATTCAAAAGTTCAGTAAGGTCAGTAAGATTTTTTGAAATAATTTTTTTTTTAAACTTTTTTTTCCCCCACCAAGGATGCATTTAATAGATAAACAGTCACATAAAGACATTTTATAATGTTACAAAATATTTTCAAATAAATGAAAGCTCTAAATCGTGAAAAGAATGTATCATGGTTTCCACAAAAATATTAAGCAGCACAACTGTTTTCAACATTGATTAATGTTTCTTGAACACTAAATCAGCATATTAGAATGATTTCTGAAGGATCACATGACACTGAAGACTGGAGTAATGATGCTGAAAATTCAGCATTGCCATCATAGACAAAAAAAATCTTTAAAATATATTAAAATGGCCATTTTAAATTGTAATAATATTAGACAATATTAATGTTTTCTGTATTTTTTAATGGAATAAATGCAGTCTTGGTGAAAATAAGAGGCTTCTTTTAAAAAACATTAAAAAGTCTCTGTCTGAATATCTAATCTGGAGCTGGTAGATCTTAATTATATGCAATTTCTGTGCTACTGTTGTTGCAAAGCTGAATTTTTTTTATATATATAAGCTGAATTTATATATATATATATATATACACTCACCTAAAGGATTTTCAGATAGATCAAACTGATTTCTGGATACTTCACCTGCAAACAAACAGAGTAATGTTTTGGTAACACCACACAGCCACAGTCTTTATACTCTTCAGGTAAGTCAACCTACAAAAGAAATTACAGAAAGTATTTTAGCTATAATCATCTTTAAGATTTGTTCATTGTCTGTGTAAGTTAATTAGTACATATCTGTATTTATAATTATGGAGGTGAGGGATTGTGGTGCATTTGTCTTATTTTCTTCATATTTAGCAAAGTTTGTTTTAAATCAAAATGGAGGACTCTTTGTGTATGTGGTGCACAAGCATATATAATGCAGCAGTCTGACACTGGCTTGTATGTGCTAAATATAAAACGAGTGCGTCTTTAATTAGTCTACACCCCAGGTTTTTATCAAAGATAAATAAAACAGTTTTTAGGTGTGTATGTCTTTGTGTGTGCTCAAGGAGCTATGTTGGGATTTAAAGTTGGAAACATAAAAAAAAATGCACAGGCCCTGGCTTTAAGAAAACTGGAAGTCAGGGTGGGAATGGAGAGAAAATTAAGTAATGAAGTAAGATGATAGAGAGGTAGTGGAGACTGCAGATAAAAGAGAGAAGAGCTGCTCAGCCCATTGATAGACGGATAAGACGAGTTTAAGAGCAGCACGCTCCTCCAGTCTGCATGTCCTGAGGTGGATGGGCCTGGTTTGTAATGGGACTGGCAGCATTTGGGACATCTCTTAACGCAGGAGCTTTTTTGCTCACACTCTCAAGCATGTCCCAGTTTTTGTTTTGTGACGTGTGCATCCCCAACCCCCACTTCCCCCCTCTTTTCCCTCAGTACATGTCCCGTCAGAACTGCCTGAGAACGACAATTTTGCTGGTAGCTTTGAATAATACAGAATGTTTGCATTTATAATTGATGATTTAGGCAGGAATAGGACTTGACCAAACTGTACATGGCTTTATGATGGGAAGAGTGAACTGGGAGGGCTTGCGGTTCAGGGTTCAGAGACAATATAGTGACAGTTTCAATGTGTTGGGGTAAAGTTGGTTCTGTTTGCAACTTGCATATGCATGTCTGTGAGTGATAATCATGAAAGAATGTAGCTAATGATAGTAAGTGACTTACTCAGCCAGAAACACTTTTTTCTAAGAAGTGTTTTTAAAAATGCATCACATGCAATTTCTTGTTGAACAAAACTGAACTCTGCCTACACCAGGTGTGACCATTGTCGCTTTGCACCGCATCGCAACAACTTGAGACTGTCTACTCTACACGGGATGCTTCAAAGTGAATGATCCAAATCTGTTTGTCTTGTTGTCAGAAGTAGCGCAAGTCCCTGGAGTGTAATAGAACTGGCCACAAGTTTATTGTTGGCTACTCGTCACGTCATGCCACATCTAGTAAAGACAACATCACTAATTATAATGGAATCGGTTTGCTTTTGACTGGACGTGTCCTGCCACTCAGTGTAGTCAGTGTTAGCGTGTGCTATTACAATACATCTCAGAACTTCTTTGTGCCATTAAATTAGGACTAATGAATTTGTTTAGCTAGATTCCATTTAAACTGATGCTCTGCTATGACAGTAGTTCGCTTGAAACAGAAAACTGGCCATAGAAATATATGCTTATGCTGTTCTGTTTATGCAGTTTATGCTAAAGTCTGCTGATCTGAAAATGATTCATGTACTTGTCTTTGAGGTCTGGCACCTTTCAGAACGTTACAATGCACAGTCGAGCTTGCATAGCTAGAAATGTTTGCGTTTATTTGCATAGCAGAATGGTAACGGTTCCTAATATTAGGCCATTGCAGTGTAAGATACGAATACTCTTTCCCTCTGACTGATTGAATATTCCTTCTGTAGAACGTTTTTGTCTCTGTGGATTTTTAGAATACCCCTCATTCTTATTTCAAGTCATTTAGGTTCAAAGACCTCACTGGGGTTTTCTAGATAAATGGATTTTTAAAAAGTGTGGCTCCCAAGAAAACCACTGTCCAGGAAGCTCTGGAGGCTTTGAGGTTCATTTCACCTGAGTGGTGACTTTGATCCCTGTCACTGCATAAAACATTTAGTGACCAGTTAACATTAGCCTTTCAAAACAGAATCAGAAATGATCAGCAATGACTTGCTTGATGTCACATCCTTCTCTCTTATTCAGTTGCTCTGTGTTCCGTTATATATTTACCCTTATCTTTAATGGATGGCTATTATATTTAGGGAATCCTTCTGTTTTGTATTGTTTAAATAAAAATGCCTTTTATGTACTGTTCAACATTTGCTGACTTAATTTCAGCAAGGATTTTTCTTTGTTTCTTTGGCTTATAGGTTAGGGGTTAGCCTTCTCTTCCTGTGTGTATGTATCAGTATGACGTGTTCAGTGTTTACTCATGTATTGCTCGACCTTCGTCTATTTTAAGGAAGAGTTGCACTGAACAATATTTTTTATTCACGTTTATTTATTTTTTTGCAGACATTTGGAGATATTCTCACATTTAATGATAAATCAGTATCAGCAAGATATTATCAAACTGTGTGTAATGAGCAAGTTCAACTAAAAGGGCAGTTTTAATTCGAGAGTTGAGAGTGAACAAGTGTGTGTTTATCTTAAAGTTATTATTAAATCAAAATGTAAAATTCTTATTTTTTTTTATGAAATATTGTTTTTATTATAAATTATTTATCTGTGCACACCATTATTTAAAAAAAAAAGTGCCCTCATAATCTTTAATCAAAAACATTACATTTCCCTCCCCTTGCAATGACATCCCCAACACAAAGGTGGGACAATAATCCTTTCCTTCCTGCAACTTGTCACTCACTCACATGAGATCACAATAATTAGAAAAATTACCATGATCCAATTAATTCCAGCTGGACAAAATCAAGTTCCACTCTAAAAAAATGTTTTTCCTCACTTGAGAAGCTGTTTCACTTGGATGATTTATATATATATATATATATATATATATATATATATATATATATATATATATATAAATCATCCAAGTGAAACAGCTTCTCAAGTATATATGAAACAGTGAAACAGCTTCTCAAGTATATATATATATATATATATTTTGTCTAGCAACTCTCCGTTGGCTTGCGAGCTTGAAAAACCAAACTCTAGTCAGGCCAATCACATCGTGTATAGAGTCGGTGGGCGGGCTTAACATAATGACGGCAGAGTTGCGAAGGTTCCTCGTGCTACTTGAAAACAAAGAGGCTGGCGAACAGCGGTCTTTCGACTCGGCTTTGGCCGCGACTCTGGAAGACTTGGAGTTAAGCTTTTCTTTGAGAAAAGAACAAAGAACGGCACTGAAGTCATTCTTAAAGGAAGATGTGTTCGGAGTTTTGCCGACCGGATACGGCAAAAGTTGAATCTATCAACTAGCTCCACTTCACCACCTTCGTTGTTTTGGTTGGTTGTAGCGCTATCCTATTGCGTGCAGAGGGAATTTGAAAGACAACCGTTTATGCCACCCCTCGGATTGAGCCCTGCCAATGGTGTGTTCCCAGACCCAACATCTTGATGTGGGTCTAGCTTGTCAGGCTAGGCAACAAACATAATTACTGTCTGTTTCTTGATTTGGTCAGATATAACAACACTGGTTTAAACAATGGGTCAGAATGATTGGTCAACAGCAAACAGTGTTCCTGGAAACCTGCAGTATTTGAAAAACCTGTCATTTTTTTGCAATTTCTTTTAGTGATAGTAGTCTAGAAATTACCCACTTTACCTTTAAGGCATTTTGCTGTGTGTGGTTGATTCAGCAAATTTTAATGGTCCTTGCTTTGTCAGTGCTTTGTCCAGTACTCTCTTTCCCTCACTCATTCTTTCTCTCTCTCTCTCTCTCTAGCTCTCTTAGTTTCTTTATTGCTCTGGTAAACAGTGAGATACTACCTAGAACATCCCCTAAATCTCTTGTTGTAGTTTGCAGGCAGCTCAGATTTACAGAGGCTCTTGTAAATTATAGCACAGCTAGCATGGAAGGAGGCAAAGCATATTTAATTAAATCCGCTATTATTTGCACTGCATCGATGAGTCAAATGACTCCTGATACACGCAAGCTCTGTTCCATAACTTAGCAAGCTCCCTACATAGGCTGCTGCCTACTAAGGCAACCTACAGTAATCCTAATGGACCCTCATGAGTGATTGATTTGTAATACTTTACACAGGTAGCAACTCCACGCACTACAAAAATAGCTCTTTGTACAGGAGACGTGACTCATATGAACAGAGTTAGAAGTTAGCATGTGGCAAAGCTAACAGTGCATTTTCATAGAGGAATTGATTCATAGAAGAATAATACTAACTTATAAACAATTAAAAAAATACCAAAAGAACTCTTTAGCACCCGGCCACTCCCTACACTCTCAAACTACTTAATTATATATATATATGCTTATTTTGAAATAAACATTAAAAAAATTATTCTAAGCATAAAGGTTTTTAAATAATTAGTTCTATATTTAACCATTGTTTCTTTCCTGCTTTAAACTAATAGACTATGATGCCTTAAAATGTTGTCTCAGTAAACAGCTCACTAGGTTTCAAAACAGAGCCATAATATGCCTAAATATGAGTGTGTTTGGGCAGTTGTTTTGTATCTGTGTGTGTAATGAATGAATTTCACTACAGGAAATACTGTCTGTGTATTGGTCAGTTTTTATTTATTTATTCATGTCTGTGGTTTTGTCTGTAAAAATCACAATCCTCTGATTCCTTATCACTTGTATCTGTGCACATTTAGATGTGTGCTTGTGTGTTGCGCAGGTGTGTGTAGGTGTTTCCCTCCTGCTGTGTGTGTGTCCTCCATGCTGTAATTAGCGAGGCTGCTTTTCAATAATGCAGAGACTGAGGAAGAGCCAGTACAGTGTGTGTGTGTGTTTGTATGCCGGTGTGTGTCGCACTGGCATTTAGCGCTTAATCAATGCCTTGCGCTGCCTGTGGCCACTAATTGAAGGTTAAGAGATGAGAGACCTGTGAGCCTGAGATGGCGCTGATGTAGAAGAGAGGCTCCATTCCTCTCTCTTTCTCTGCCCTTTAAAAATCCCCCTCTCAATCAATACACCCACACCTACTGTACTGTACCTGAAAATATTTACCATACAGCACAAGCTTTAAATCATAGAATACAAACATTAAGCTATTTAGAGAATAGGTTATTACAGAATAAATGTACATTACATGGCAGAAAAAGGACTTGTTGCTAAGTTACCCTAAGCTTTTATAGTGCACCTGCTGGGGTGGGTATGTAATACTTGCATAAAGTGGTTTTCCAACAGAGCTTTAATGCAAAAAATAAACAACCCCCCAAAAATAGGTAGACATTGATTCTGCCAAAATCCAAGAGAACATAAAAAAAAGTTAAGTTGTATACATTTTTGTGATTCTAGAGGTGGAAGTTATGTTTAATGTTTAATAATTCCTTCATTGGTTTGGATTGGATTAGATTATCTAGATTATTTTCCCATTTTTTACTCTTTTTGAAAATGTTCCCATGTTAGGGCTAATCCTAGGAACCATTTTGCCTTCCTGAATAAAAAGAGAGAGGGAATTTGAAGGAAGTGAAGGACAAGCTGTAACAAGTTATTTTGAATAATTCTTACTGTTATTTCTGAAAATAAGATTAAAATGCCAAGTGAGTATTTTTTCATTCTGAGAAACCCAGACCTTGAGTAATAAGATAATTAATTGTTGCTTGGTCAGAGATCAATGAAAAGGCTTTGTGCAAGTTTCTAAGTATTTATTTTTAGTTTCTTCGCAATTAGCTGCCTGTCATACAATCAGGGCTTGACATTAACACCCACCAACCCGCCAAATGCGGGTGGATTTCAGCAGTGGCGTGTAACACAATCACTTCTACTAGCCACCTTGGCTGGTTGACAATTATATATAGGCCTATACATTTTTATCAAAAATATTGATTTCTCAATACGTACGTATCGATACTGAAATATCTGAAACGCTTCTAATACTCTGCAGAATAGATTCACGATACCAGCTGTGCTTTTTTTGCTCTCTCATGATCTCTCCAACAGCGAGTTACACACAAGCCCTCCTCCCCTCACACTCATCCAAGGATGCGTCAGGTCTTAGAAAGACAGTAGCCTAACTCTTTCCCCGCCATTGACATAAATTTCTAGTTTTCTGTGTTTTCACTGTTATACGGTGCTATTGCGCATCTTCTAAAATACTAGTACTGAATCAAAACACAGGCGAAGAAGCAGCAGAAACAAGCGATAGCAAAATTAAGCGATCATCAACATTAAACAGCATATAATTCAAAACTGCCTAATGTTACTGAATGAAATGTCGACCCAGGATGACCTATATATATTACATTTGAATATGCAATAATATATTGCATATTCAAATATTCTGGCGGCCATGAAACTTTTGTGAAACTTCTTTCAAAAATGCTGACGGGGAAAGAGCTAATATTCCTGCTGCCAAATTGATAATATTAAAAACATCTATATGGCAGTTTATCCCCCATGATATCAATGTCAAAACTGTGGCCAGTGAAAATGCTGAGCGGCTAGTAACTTTGGAAAAGTTAACCCCCAGGAGTCTGAGCTGTTTTGGGGACCTTTGAAGTGAGTTTTTGCTTAAAACAAGCAAAATGATCTGCCAATGGGGTAAGCAAAATAATCTTGTTTCTGTTTGGGACAGAAACAAGAAACAAGATTTCAATCAGAAACAAGATTATTTTTCTTACCTCATTGGCAGATAATTTTGCTTGTTTTAAACTTAATTTTATTACTTAATTTTACTTAATTTTATTTTCAACAAAACAAGAAAAATATCTTATGTCATTCTACTTATCTAGTAAATGCATCTTGATTTAAGAATTTTTAGATATTTAGACTAGAAACAAAAGACAAAAATACTAAGAAGAGCATTTTTTTTGCAGTGTACTATTTTTAATGTTTTTGAAAGAAGTCTCATGCTAAAAAAAACAGTAATATTGTGACACTGAACACAATTCAGTATTCAGTAAATACAAATAACTGAATAATTGGTAATGATGAATGTTATGTATATAAGTAAAATATTTGGGATTTAAAACAACAATGCAATGCAATTATGATTTCAAAGAGTATAGGGTGAATTCAGGTTGATTGGGACACAATTGGGAGTCATTTCAATGGCAAACATTTTCTGAATCATTTGATTTTGTAAACTATCCGATACACACAATACTCAAATATCATTTTGAGTTTCGGTTCATTTATGAGACGCACGTGCAATGCATGATCACAACAGCGCTAATGCTATTGTCTGCTATATTTGATTATTATTAAATAAGAAGCAGATATATTAAAAACATTGATTAAAATGTATACAATTTATACAAAACGAAATTCACAAATTCACATCATTATGAAACAACAGAATCGACAGAGTTATTTGAGTCTCTTTGGCACTGATAAGAAAAAACGTGAGCTGGCCGACTCCTGGGGGTTAAGCAAAAAAGTTAACGTCAAGCCCTGCACACAATAAAGGTGAATAAATGAAAATGAGCTAGCAGGTGATGAACAGGTGTGTGTGTGCTTGTGTGTAATACCCTGCCCCCCATTGTGGCATTGTGAGGTGTTGCAAGTGTTGTGAGGTGTTGCAGCTCCACAAGGGCACACATTTGTGCACGTATATATTTGAATTTGTGTACGTATATATTTGAATTTGTGTGGACATAAATGTATGCGTGTTTATGAGCATGTGCATGTGGGTGTCCTAGGTAATGTGTGCCTGTGCATTTGTAAGGCTCCCAGCATAATGCCTGAAGCATTTCCATTTACATAAGCTCGGTATGAAAAGTTCAAAGCCCAGTTGGGAGATGCTGTGTGTGAAGCACACATGCATTCCTCTCTCAATTGGTCACTGAAAATCTTTTCAGCTAAAGAATGTACACTTTACTTTCCCACCTCAAATCGACCCACTCCAATCAAGATAGACAATGCTTGTGTATGGCATCTGTCTCTAGCTTTTACGAGCGTAGAGGAACAAAAAGAAGCGTTGGTTCTTTTCCTGCTTTCTACAATGTTCCACTGGCGGAGCGGGCCTCCACTCTGAAATGCAGAGACCACATTTTGAATTATTCACTCCAAATAAAAAGCTGCATCTGTCTGTGGATGAATTATTTACGTTTAAAATGGGTCCCCCTGTCGAGGGTGGGAGATGGGGAGGGGGTATTTGAGTGAGAGGTGGGATCAGCTCCACTTGTTTATCAGTCCGCCTTGAACACAGATGGCAGGTGTTTTTATTGTACTTGTTAATATATCGTCAATTTACCTAATTGAAATTTAAATTAGATTCTATTGAAATATAAATGCTATGCAATTATCATTTTCCAAATAAAAATATATGATGTACATTTATATACTTTTTTTTACATTTTCTTATATATACTGTATATACACTCACCTAAAGGATTATTAGGAACACCTGTTCAATTTCTCATTAATGAAATTATCTAATCAACCAATCACATGGCAGTTGCTTCAATGCATTTAGGGGTGTGGTCCTGGTCAAGACAATCTCCTGAACTCCAAACTGAATGTCAGAATGGGAAAGAAAGGTGATTTAAGCAATTTTGAGCGTGGCATGGTTGTTGGTGCCAGACGGGCCGGTCTGAGTATTTCACAATCTGTTACTGGGATTTTCACGCACAACCATTTCTAGAGTTTACAAAGAATGGTGTGAAAAGGGAAAAACATCCAGTATGCGGCAGTCCTGTGGGTGAAAATGCCTTGTTGATGCTAGAGGTCAGAGGAGAATGGGCCGACTGATTCAAGCTGATAGAAGAGCAACTTTGACTGAAATAACCACTTGTTACAACCGAGGTATGCAGCAAAGCATTTGTGAAGCCACAACACGCACAACCTTGAGGCGGATGGGCTACAACAGCAGAAGACCCCACCGGGTACCACTCATCTCCACTACAAATAGGAAAAAGAGGCTACAATTTGCACGAGCTCACCAAAATTGGACAGTTGAAGACTGGAAAAATGTTGCCTGGTCTGATGAGTCTCGATTTCTGTTGAGACATTCAGATGGTAGAGTCAGAATTTGGCGTAAACAGAATGAGAACATGGATCCATCATGCCTTGTTACCACTGTGCAGGCTGGTGGTGGTGGTATAATGGTGTGGGGGATGTTTTCTTGGCACACTTTAGGCCCCTTAGTGCCAATTGGGCATCGTTTAAATGCCACGGCCTACCTGAGCATTGTTTTTGACCATGTCCTTCCCTTTATGACCACCATGTACCCATCCTCTGATGGCTACTTCCAGCAGGATAATGCACCATGTCACAAAGCTCGAATCATTTCAAATTGGTTTCTTGAACATGACAATGAGTTCACTGTACTAAAATGGCCCCCAGTCACCAGATCTCAACCAATAGAGCATCTTTGGGATGTGGTGGAATGGGAGCTTCGTGCCCTGGATGTGCATCCCACAAATCTCCATCAACTGCAAGATGCTGTCCTATCAATATGGGCCAACATTTCTAAAGAATGCTTTCAGCACCTTGTTGAATCAATGCCACGTAGAATTAAGGCAGTTCTGAAGGCGAAAGGGGGTCAAACACAGTATTAGTATGGTGTTCCTAATAATCCTTTAGGTGAGTGTATATATATATATTCAGTAAAACTAATTTATATTACAATTGTAAAACAGTGTCCTTAAAATCTTATAAAAGCATAAGCAACAGCCGAAGTGAGATTTCAGCTTCAAAAGTATTTGTATATTAAATTGTGCCAAAATGCAATAAAGTTTGATTAGATGCACAGCAGGATTTTGACATCAGCAACAAATCATACAGGAAGCATTTTCCTTGCCTTTTAAAAGTTTAAGATCCTTTTTATTTTGCTGTCATAACTATGCATCTTTTTGAAGGTTGGTTATATTTTATTTTTTTGCACTTACATTATTTTAACCTGCTGTTCATCATACTTGTGATCCATTTTGGGTTATGACCCACTGCGCTACTTGATGTTGTGAATGAAGATACTTAGTTACCCCTCGTTAAAAACACCCTTCCATCTAAATCTAGTTGGATTTGAGCTTTTAATGGACTTAATGCAAGAATTAACATTCATATTATCTAAATAAGAAATGAGTGCAAACGGCTACAGGAGTTGAAGCTCAAAGTTCACTCTGGAACTAATTATGAAATTGAATATGGAATTGAGGTGGAGAATACCAGTAGAATTGATAAGTGAGCTGAGGTAAGAGGTTGTTACATGTGTTGTGATTGGCTGGATAATTTCAAGCTCCTCCCACCTGAGTTGTGTTTGGAGCACCCATTAACAATCACCTTAATTCCTCTTCACATCCACACCTCAAATGGGAACACTCAGATAGGGTTGTGCTGTAGGCTATATCGAGTTTGTACGATATATCGATATATTTTTTAGAAACGATATGGAATGAGGCAATATCGTTTATATCGATATACAGTAGATTGATATTAGCGCATCTGAAAAATAGTGGAGTACGCAGAGTGAGCTGATGCAGGGAAAGTGCATGATACACCTTGTCCTCAACATTATGCTTTATATTAAGGGCTTCAAAATAACTAATAAGACAGTTAACACGTATAGTTTAAAGCAGCTTGCCCTGTCAGATGCTCTGAGAGATAGGCTACTTGTGCTGACAGACAGATAAATACTTGGTGTTTAATGCGTTTGAAATGTGGTGCTTTCCTCAGTGCAACTTACATTTCACAGGTATATTCTCCATCTGTAAATGTTAGAAAGTCATGAAAATATGTCAATTTTGCTGTCCGGAGAGGACGAGCCTTCTGCATGTGAATCTCCGCTAAAATCCAGGCTTCCATGAATGAGCGCCGCCGCATGCATGCGCGGCAAACAGACGGAGCGCAATAGAATAGGAACACAATAATTCTGACTAAAATATACATATTTCTAAAGTATTTGTTGTTGGACAATAAATTTGCCATATGTGGAATTAGGAATGGGCGATATCTTATCGTTTGCGATATACCGGTAAAAATTCTCCCCGCGATAAGAATTAGTCTTCCCGTGATAATAATGATAAAGCCTAGTTGATGACGCGACCCATTCACAGCCCATGTGCAGAGCGAAAACAACTATGGCTGAAGCTGCGAAAGAGTTTATCGCTAAAAGAGAAGCTACCGCTACAATCTAGAACCTGTACACACAGATATATTTTCACTCGCTGAGCACTTGGACTGAGCGCTTGAGCGATTCGCGCTTTGTCAAGCGATCCGTAAAGTGCGCTATTTCAGTTCATCTCAATGAATGCACAGTGTAAACACTATAGTGTGAGCACGCCCGACTGAGAGTGCCCCGTGTTTCTCACACACTCAAAGAGAGAGCGAGAGAGTCTTATACCACACAGAATTTACGTGCTACATGTAAACCATATTCTTTGTTTTATTTTCTTGTAAAATAACGGCGTTCATTTGGAATTATTCAGCCTTTATGAACAAGAAGAAACTAATGCTCAAACGGCAATCTCATTGGCTGGCGCTCACCTATTACTGTCCCTGTTACGATTTCAGCAAATCAGTTTGAGCGAACGGTGACAACATGATTAATATTTATGAACCCAGAAGCTCATCAATCCCTAGTGCGGTTTATATTGGTATTAGTTATAGAATTCATAGTATTATTATTTTATCAGTATTATTATTATTATTATTATTATTATTTTACAGAAACACTGAATGACCAACAATGTCTTAAGTTCCACCACAAGTCCTAAATTCAGTTAAAATGACAAATATGCATTCATACTTTTTCATTCACACAGGATTACCAAGTTTTAGTTCAAATTACTTAAATTCTATCATTAAATTATTATTTGCAATGTTTTTTTTTTTTTTTGTAATCTGAAGACATTGTCATTGATTTGAATTATTATTGTTTGTATTGTGTGATGTTTTTCATCACAGTTGCACTTTTACAGAAGAAAAGTGTATCTGCAATTTTTCCATTTCTGAAAAGGCTGGTGTTTGGATATTTACTGTTTTTTTTTAAATTATTATTCTTTTATGTAATTTGTTTATTATAGGAGCCTATTTAATGATGGGTATGTTTTACTTTAGATCATTGTTTGTTTTTCTGAGGCTCTCAAGAATGCATGCAGCTCTCACTTATAGCCCAAAACATGAGGAATGGTACTAAATTTATATCGTCATTGATATCGTTATCGCAATAAATACCAGAAAATATTGTGATAAATGAAGTCCATATCGCCTATCCCTATGTGGAATTTTAAACCTACAAGTATATTTTTAGGAAAGTGACCATTATAATGGGGTACATCAAATGTCGGCTAATATGCTTTTGTTTTTATTTTCATTTTTAGTTTAGTGAATTATTAATTTAGTTTTTAGATTGTAATGTTACAATGTTAGAATGTAATGTGATTTTAACTCCCTTTTTGCACATAATATATTGCATAGCCTACATTACATTCACTGTATTTGTTTATAGCCTTGAATATCAACATTGTTTTTAGGATATCATTGGGCAGGATGTGAAATAAAATGAATTATTAAAATAAATACAGATTTTTTTTTTTTTTTTATCCAAATAGAAAAACTTAATACCAGATTATTATAAAATACCGGGATTTATACCGTGTATCGCCATTCAACTAAAAAATACAGAGATATGATTTTGGCCATATCGCCCAGCCCTACACTTCACGATTTTCTGAAAGCTCTTCACTTCTGTGCGGCTGTTTGGTTCTTGAGAACAGTATGCAAATCCTGTAGATGTGTGTTGTTGTGATGCTAGGCCCATAATGAAGCCCCAGCTTCCCTTTGTGTCCAACTCTAAGTGCTCATCTATTGATTAGATGGCAGAGGATGAGAAACAGAGAGGTGGGAGATACTGTGAGACGATACAAGAGGAAGGCCCCAATGTGTCTGGGCTCCTAATGGACCGATCCGATGCACTCTCGCTCTATCTTCCTCCTCTTCTCCATTTCACTGTTTTCACTCCTATTGTTTTGTGACAGTCTCCAGGCCGCAAACTGTTTACATCGCTTTAAACAAGCCGCATACTCCAAACATATCCATCTCTACCTATATCTACACCTCCATCTGTGTGAGCTCAACTATAGCTGCTCTGTTGACATTTTCACACATGCTGAATTATTTACAAAAAAAATCACAGTTCATGGAAGCTGCTGTAAAGTGAAGGCATTCTGATTGAATGTAGAGGAAGATATTTCCCCTTATAAGGACACAGTTAACGGAAAAAAAGAAAGGATGTGGTGTTAAGGTAGTCAAGACTTCCATGTGCAGAAGTGCACTGTATTAATTTGCAGTGGTACATGACAAGGACATCTAAAACACCTGGAGAAACTATTCAATAGCATTTCCATTCATTTTAAATTCAGTTTGTGAAACCTGGGAAATAAGTGATTTTTGGACACTTCCCCATTCAGCCAAAAATCTGTTTCATGAATGTCATGTGAATATTGATGTCATGACAATGCCGATTGGGTAATGGCATCACAAGAATGCGTACACTAGCAACTATTCTGAGCTGTGACGTGAAAGGCAACATACTTATATAAGTATAAGTTATATAAGTTATATAAGTCCATGCACTGCCTGGCAAAAAAAGTCTCTGTAATATAATGAAATATTTAAGATTTATAAAATGTTTTTCAAGGGTTACTTTTGAATGACCGTTGGTGGAGAGAGATTCTTTTTGAATAAGATGGTGTAGTTTAGTAGTTCTCATCCTTTCTGACTCTAAGGCCCGGCATTGTCCCAAGAATATTGTGACCATGATCATGTAGGGTGAGATATTTCTGACAGATTTTAGGAATGGTAATATATTTTTAAAAATATTAATAATTAATTTCAAATTAAATAAATTAATTTCCAAACTGAAACTCATGATTACCGTTTTTTTTATAATTTTACTCAGAAATTGCGATTTCTCATCAATTTCTACCTGAAACAATATTTTAGAGGTTGACTAGAAAAACGTATTTATTATAGAAATTTTCAAGACTTTTTCATGACTAGAAATTACACTATCAGTTTAATTTCTAGTTTTCCAATACCATGGAAACCCTGGTTCTTGTTGAGGGAACAAATTAAATAAAATATATTGTCAGATTACATGTTTAACCTAATGTTATTTTTTATATAAATAACATTTATATATATATATATATATATATATATATATATATATATATATATATATATATATATATATATATATATATATATATATATATATATATATATATATATATATATATATATATATATATATATATATATATATATATATATATTTATTTATTTTAACGTATCTTAAATAATTGTGGCCCTCAGTGAGTCCTGCCATCATCTCCACCCCCGGTTGAGGAAAAAAACTGGTGTAGTTACTGCATCTGTCAGCAGGGGCTAAGTGGGCCATACTAACTATCAATCTTATGCATCATTAAAACCGAAAATTACATTTTAAATTAGTCAATTGTTATCTGAGAGCATTGACTGTAAAATAAAGACCTAACCTACATCATATCAGCACAGGAGGAAATGTGCGTAGCGGATCGCGGCTCACTGAGCACACGTCATTATTGCTGGAACGCCTCTGTTAGCATGTGCTTTTGAACCCAAAGACCACTACGGATTGAATTGTGAGTGAGTGTGTGTGTGTGTGTGTGTGTGTGTGTGTGTTTGTGTGTTGGCTTTCTTGTAGACAGCCTTGTATGTGTGCTCTCATGCACACAGTAATCAGCCTCTCTGCATGTGTTCAGCATTAATTTATATGTGTGTGTGTTTTCACGGCAGACCTTCATCATTTTGCATTTGAAGTATGAAGAATTCATAAGCATTCATGGCTCAGTTGTTTTGTGTGTGTGGGTGAGGTTTTGCCTATATTTTGAGGACCCGATATCTCCACAAGGATAGTAAAAACTGAATTCACCTACATTTAACAAACCAGCCAAATGTCCCTGTGAGGAAAACTGCCTTGTAGAAAAAATATTGTGTTTCTGTGAGGGTTAGATTAAGGAGTAGAGGATATAAAATGAGTAGCTCTGTTTAAAATCAATAGAAGTCATTGACTGATTTGTTTAGTGTGCAACTAACAATGTTCTTCACTGTGTACCTGGATGGGAGAACTCCTGGGGAAAACTAGGTAGCTGCTGGAAGAGGTGTTAGTGAGGCCAGTAGGGGGTGCTCACCCTGTGGTCTGTGTGGGTCATAACACCCCAGTATAGTGATGGGGACACTATACTGTCAATAAGCACTGTCCTTCGGATGAGATGTTAAACCGAGGTCCTGACTCTCTGTGGTCATTAAAAATCCCAGGATGTCTTTGGAAAAAGAGTAGGGGTGTAACCCCGGCATCCTGGCCAGATTTGCCCATTGGCCTCTGTCCATCATGGTCTCCTAATCATCCCCATATATACTGATTGGCTTCATCACTCTCTCTCCTCTCCACCAATAAGCTGGTGTGTCGTGGACGTTCGGGCGCAATATGGCTGCCGTCGTATCATCCAGGTGGATGCTGCACATTGGTGGTGGTTGAGGAAATTCCCCCCCTTCCATGTAAAGCGCTTTGAGTACCCAGAAAAGCGCTATATAAATGTAACATTATTATTATTATTATTATTACTATTATTATTATTATTATTATTATGTTACATGCTTTAATGCATTGCCCTGCATGTATGTATGTGTGTGTTGATTTCTTTGGGTTAATGTACTTCATAATTTCTGTGTGCCTGTGGCCCTCAGCAATGCTGTAAGCATTGAGAGGAGAGACCGAGAGAGAGAGAGAAAGAGAGAGAGAGGGCTATGGTCCTCAATAGAGCTGCCCTGAATACCAGTAATGGCTGGAGGGGGAGGGGATGGAAAAGAGGGGCAGAAAAGAAAAAGGATGGAATATAAAGGGGGGAGATGTGCAATGAAAGTGCTCAGTCAGTGAGATGGCTGGTGCAGAGCTGCTGCTTTCCAGCCATTTGACACACAGAGAGCAGAAGTGAGCCAAGCTTAGCCTGCAGCCTTTCTTCCTAGATCTGTCTATCTGTTTATCTATTTTTCCTTCATTATTTCTCTGTATCTTGCATCATTTTCTCTGCATCTGAGTTTCACTAAGGGCGGTATCCAGGGATGTCATGCACCTACACTACTGGTCAAAAGTTTGGAAACATTGTTTTTTTTAACGTTTTCTCACCAAGGCTGCATTTATTTAAATCAAAAATACTTTAAATTAACTTGCTTCTGTTGTAATATATTTTAAAATGTAATGTATTCCTGTGATGGCAAAGCTGAATTTTCATGCAGCCTTGGTGAGATTGAGACTACTTCCAAAAACATTAAAAAACCATAATGTTTCCAAACTTTTGTCCAGTACTGTATTTTGTCTAAGGGCGCACCAGGGCTTACTTGGAACCCTTGGCGAGAAAAGACTAAAGGAGGAAAATATTAAGTATAAGTATATACTACCTTTCAAAAGTTTGGGGTCACTAAGAATTTTTTTTTTCAATAAAAAACAATAATAATAAATAATACTCTTATTCTGAAAGCATAGTTAAATTGATCCAAAATGACAAAAAAGACATTTATAATGTTAAATAAAAGAAGAGGCCAGAAGTGGAAGGGATATTTGTTTTAAAAACTACAAGTTTAATTTAATCAAAATGAGATTTATATATATTTATATATATGTCCACATAATTTGGCATGTTTAATTGCGTTATCACAAATAAATCAATTGACTCCAAGCACAACTATGCGATATGCTTACAAAATCTTTAGCAAATTTTTAATACGATTTGAAAAAGGGGTGAAGATGTCAATTTTCCTAGGCCGGACATCACTTTTAGCCACTACTATGTGTGTGTGTGTGTGTGTGTGTGAATGATTTGCACAGAAATTCAGTTTGCCTCATTTTGATTTCATGAATGAAGTAATTTTTTCATCATTTTGACCTACATTTGATCTACATTAAGATGCACATAACTACCTAGTGAAAGCAGCAATCACTTGTGCAAATGGATAATCCTCAAACGTTAAAATGTTAGCATAAAAAATTGGATATGACATAAAAGCTGTCCACACTGGACACGACAATGCGACCGTTGCAAATCCATTTGTCCTTCATATCAGAAGTAGCGCGAGTGCTTCGAGTACGTCAAAAATAGAACAGAGCTTCAGTTTACTGTTGGAATTTGTCGTGTCAAATTTATCAAGCCAGTGTAGACAGCATCACTGATTATAATGGGTCGTATTTGCTTTTGCACTTTTGGCGCTGCTTGCATCTGGTGTAGACACAGTGTAATCCCTAATGCAGTCATGGGAATTTAAGATCACCCGTTTAACCACGTCAGACAGATTTATAACGGTCACACCAAATGAGTGAAAAAAAAAAAAAAAGCCTTAATCCTAAATATCTTAATCTAGTCACCGTGCAGATTGAATGGAATACAATAAGGCCACAGATAATCTGAATTTGCAGTAATTTTGTGTAATGATTTGCAGATTAGCCAGTGACCACACTGTAAACGTCAAAAATAAACCACTCTAATCACTCGGAAGCTTCTGCAGAGGGAAATGCAGATTTTAATGGCATGTGAATGAGAATGCAGTGTACTGTACGATGTCAAAGTGTGCTATAAATCGAAGATTAATAAACAGATTGATGCGATGGCCTCAGTAACCTTGATAATCCTGGGTCGGTGAAATATTTGTATGAGCAGTGGTTACCACTCCTACTGAGTATATTAGTAAAACAACCCTGCAATCATGAGCAAATATGGCCGATTTCATATGCACTTCCATGGAGTCCGGCACAGGCCGAGCAAGTGACATTAAGGATAATGGGAATGATATGGTTAGCTTTTTCCTCTTTGGTCTAGTAAATTTAGCCTTTCAAAATAAGTTCTTTGCAGCATGCATATGCTAAATGAATGCACATTTAAACCTTTTAACCCTGATGTTAATATTAAAGGCTTTTGTATATTTGTGTTTTTGTCTGTCCAACACATACTCATCAGGAAAGTGTTTCATTGAGTGCCACACTTTGCTTGGTTATTTATAGCTAGCTGTGTTAGCATCCTTACAGTAGCACCACAACGTGTGCTTTCTCATCTGACAGACTGTGACAGTACGATAATCTAATTCAACAACCCTTATCTTAATGAGTCTTATCATTATCAAACTAATGCAATCAGTCGGGCTACATTTTATATTTAGGCCTCCTGTCAAACAAGGCACTCTTGTTCAACTGATGATAGCGTGTCTGTTTGTGCACTCGTGTGGGTGTGAATGTGATTTATTATTGCCTGTTAATTTTATCTTATTTTTTCTCTTTCATTTGTCATTTATACTGTTTGCCTCTTAAAATACGGACAGGAACATATAGTCTTTCTGTTTTCTGTACTGCCATTCTTTTATTTTCTATCATGGACTTTCTATCTCAGTGGGTAGATTTTCATTCATTTTTCCATAAGCTGTGTTGCGCTGCTAGGAAACCACCGGTTGCCTTAGAGACAGCTCATCGGCCACTTGGAGTGGAAGACTGGGTTTGCATATGTGCCATTTTAGCCTCCATTTATGGGTTTCATTTATGCCATTAATTTTCTTTCTCTCTCTTTCTTGTGCCTTTTCTTTTTCTTTTTTTTTAATACTCTTTATCTCTTGTGTATTTATTTTGTTGATGCTGATAAAGAAATATAATCTTGCATCATGTTTGTGATAAATAATACTGCTAATTTACTTGTTTTTGTTGAAGGATAGTAATATAAGCCATTTTAAGATGATGAAAAAAAAAAAAGATCCTTCAGTACACCTGTGTAATTGGCATTACATCTCCAAATTCTCCAAACACACCCAAGTGCCCTTTACAAAGCTGATGACAGCCTAGAGATTCCACCCACAATTAGCACAACCCACTGTAATGACCCAGTGAGGCCGTAGCTAATGAGGCACACAGTGGCACTGCTCCCTTGTCTCATGCCGACCCACAGGGATTCTATAGGGCGCCGATATGCTTTGTGTATTTGTCAGCCTCACTTCAGCTTAAGTCAGACTCTTCTTTACTTTTCCTCCTGTGTGAGCACCTTGAGCTCAGCCTAATTACTAAGCCAATACAGCTCTGACTGCGCCCTGGACCCTGATGATTTTTCGCAGAATCTGTTTCAGTGGATTTCAGCATCTTGTTGGCTGTTATACATGCTGGCAAAAGGGACTAAGGAGTCAAAGGTCTACACTGGGACTAAATTAAAGCCTGAACTTGGCCTGTATAAATTAGATGTGTGGCCAGACCTGTCCAATTTTAACGACGATGTTGTACTAAAAACGAAAAGCGGTTTTCACGCGCAGATGACAACGTTGTCAAAATTATCCACGATAACAGATCCACGGTAAAGACTAACAACGCTGCCGGTAGTTGCCGATATCACTTTGAAAAGAAACACTAAGCACCTATAGACTTAACACGTAATACGCATGCGCATGACGTCACTGTTTTCACAAATTCACATTTACACAGAGATGATAATCGTTTTTTAAAGTTTTCTGGTATCGCGTAGAAAGTTTTCTGTTTTTAGTTGAAAATGGTGGCATGTGAATGGCCCCTAAATCTGACATATTAACACACAACAGCCATTCACATGGCAGCAACTCAATGCATTTAGGCATGATCTGCTGAAGTTCAAACTGAAACTGGGCATCAGAATGGGGGAAGAAAGTTGATTTTAAGTGACTATTAAAATATTATATTATATACAATATGTACACTACCATTTAAAGGTTTTGGGTCAGTAAGATTTTTTAGATTCTTATGTTAATAATATTGTGAAATATTATAAAAAAATGTTCCACCACCACATTGTAAATGGATGTGAAAGCCTTCTTCAAAAAAAAAAATGTTTAGTGCCAGTGGGCACTGAGTTAAATGGGTTACTGATGGGGACAACTGTTAGTTGATCAGGGCACTGATGGGGGTTAAAGTGTAAAGAAAACTTTATGGTTTTGGTCTAGAGTGTTAAAAACGTATTTGGTATCATGATAGCATTTTTTTTGGCCTGCAGCTAAAAATAAATATAGTTGAAAGAGGCCTGCAGTGGTGGCAGATCAGGTATGCAGCAGAGAGGAGAGAACAGCACATTTTAATAAATGCCAGGCCTCAGCAGACTCCACACAAACCTGCAGGCCTGTGGAGAGAGAAAGAGAGGGTGCGGAAAGAGACAGTTCCATCTTGTCTGTGTCAGTATCTCTGTGGATGAGAGAGAGTGTAAAAATCAGCAGAAGGAAACATAACCATGTTAAAGGGATAGTTCAACCAAAAATTAACCAATGTGACTTTTGACTATTGAACAATGAACCCAAATGTAGCTGTTTTCCATACAAATAAAAAATAAAAAGAACACTATAAAAGTGGCTAATACAATGGTGCACCATACAGTAAATCTTCTCAAGCCATATGATAGCTCTGTGTGACCCTGACAAAAATACAAGTCATTATTCTTAGTCATTATTCCGCTTCCAGCAAGCTGTTCTGATTTTGAGATCCAGTAGGGGCTTTCGCACTGGAGGAACCTTTTCATATTTCCTAGAACTATTGGCGGAAGTACCCGCTTTTTTCCACTGGTAACGATTTTAGCTCTAGGAACTCCTTTTGGGGGAACTAATTTAGCTCCTACTTCAGAGAAGGGTCTAACCCAGCACAATAGGAACTACCAGTGACGTAAGTGTATGCTGATTGGCTGAACGCACGCGAAGCACCAGCACCTGCCATTTAAAAAAAAGCTGTCTACACACACAGATTATAGTCTATATATTTACTCCACAAACTAACTCTACGAACATGGAAAACAGTGATTGATGGACCTCTCAACCTTTACGCTAAGGAGAAAATTCAACACAATTTTGAACCAAGCAAAACATAATTATGTATTTCTGCTCCGTCAGCGACATTGGACATCAAACACACAGCAAAAGCTAATACTTTTTCATATACTGTCTACTTTCTTTGTATAACAGTTATATCTAGTATTAGACAGGACTGTTAAACAGATCATAAATTAATAGAGAATGTGAGCGTTGCATGCTCAGGCTATAGTGTTCTCAGTGCCGTAAAAATAAAAGTCACAACAACACGCCCGGCTTACACCACTTCAGAGTTCCTACTGGTGGTGTAAATACAACCAGGAAAAAAGTCCTAGGGGAACTCTGATTCATGAGCAGCAATCTGATTTATGAACGAATATTTCAGTATGATTCCTAAAGGAATTTTCAGTATGATTCAATAATGGATCATTCATTGTGACCAGTATCAACTGATTCATTGAAAAGAACCCCCCCCCAAAAAAAGAAGATGATTTGGTTTTCGACTCAATTATCAAATTGCAACGGTTCTCCAGCTTACTAGAGAGGAAGATTATCAGTCAACGATGACTTAAATTAAAGCACTTGAATAGAGCACATGAGTCATATGAACCACTTTGATGTAGATATTTTGGAGCTTATTGTCATTTTTGAACAATGAAAAAAAAACTTCATCTAAAATATACATTCAACTTTGGAAAAACATGTGGGTGAGAAAATAATTACTGAATTTAAATTTTTGAGTAGGTGAACTATTCCTTTAACCAGACATTTTTTTCCTTTCATAACTAATCCATTTTTCTCCAACCTGACATTAATCAAATAAGTGCTTCTGATGGTAGGTGGGGGGCAGGGTTTAGAATGTAATTATTAATGTGAATGTAATTATTCCTCCATAAATCCCAACAGAGAATTCCCCAGTGTGTGATGAGTGTGCTCCACTTCAGGAAGAGTTTAGTAAGGGCAGGTCAGAGAGCAGAGGGATGGAGTGGTCTGACCCAGAATTATTATTTTTTTTGGCCTGTCAATTTCTCCTTTTCTCTGAGTCACTGAAGAACCCTGATGACGCAGAGGGAAAAGAGAGACACAGGAAAAGAAACTGAGGTATTTTGATGTTGATGCCTCAGTAATGGAACTGCACACCTTTCCTTTCAAATGCTTTTTAGCTCAGCTTTATTCTCTGGGAGAAGTTGGCCAGGTCAGGCTGACATGCGGAAGGTTTAACATCTCTGCACTCTTGGGGTGCCTTATATGGCCCTATTTAAGGGCCTATTTATACCTACAGGGTTACTTCATGCATTTTCTCTGATGATAATAAATGTTTAGCTGATGATAAATAAAATGCAGCTCATATATGTTGCTTTCGTTGATGTGAACTCCATTCAATTTGCATATAGCGCGGGAATTGAAGATCGGCTTTATATCCGTTTTGTGGAGACACATTTATGTGTAAATGGAACAGTTTATCAAATCAGATAAATATCAGTAAAAACGCATGACGTGACCAGGTGTAAAAATGCCCTGATAAATAAAAAAGCAGAGAAACTAATTAGCAATAGAACAAAGATTAGTAAACCAGTAAAGTAATAGCACTTGACATTTTTCAAAATCAACGTTCAGAAAATAAACATAAATAAAACTAAACAATGTTAACAAATTAAATTATTGTGTGAAATTACAGTACAAATTATAATTGGCATACTTTTTGGTGACAGTGTAGTGACAGCATTTGGTATTCAGTATTACTAATGTAGTGGAAAGATATTACTTTTTTTTTTTTTTTCCAATAGCCTTTCATTCTCAGCAGACAGACATTAACCTGACACAGAGATGGATTAGGGGTTTGTGGATGCCAAAAAAGAGAAAATTGATCTTAAAATTGCCTTATTGCTTAAGGAGCATTGATTTCCTTCTTCAATAACTGCATGGCATGATGTTATGAGAATGACAGATGTGAATGATGTTTGAAGCAGTAAGAGAGAAAGCATTTGATTGGTCACTGTGCCAGGTGGGTGTGGCCTCCCCGATGAAGGGTGTCAGTGTTGGTGAGTAGATCGACAGAGGTGTGGTCTCCGCTTTTGAGGACCTCCTGCGATTAGGCCACAACTGGAGCCTTCAGCAGGAGAGCAGAATAACAGCTAAATATTTCATCAAATCAATAATTTAACAGCTGCCATGGGAGGCAAATAGAGAGAGATGGAGATAGAGTGAGAAAATGGGAGGGGAGGGTGAGATACAGAGAAAACGAAAGAGAGAACACCAAATCTGCAATCACATTCCCCAGTAACCATAGTAACAGGAGATGACTGTCACATGATGCGGAGGAGTGGAGCAAGAGGGAGGGGACCTATGAAAGGAAGAGGAGAGATGAGAATCATGGGACGGAGTGAGTCAAGAGCAGATTGAGTCAAGTTCTGTGTTGCCTTAATTCTGCTTCATGTCAGCAGAAGCCAAAAGCCTTCCCATCATCCAGACTGCTTTCTTATGAGTGTGACATAACAATTGTGAAGAGAAAGAGAGAGATGTTAAGACTGATGAACTGAGATGAGGAAGGGGGCAGGGGATGAAAAAATGAAAGCCAAAGACATGATCTTTCTTTTGCTGTTTCATCCTGAGTCTATTATCTAAGCATGACCAAAGAAAGACCATTTTCTGTTAGCTAATGTTGGCATTGCTCTGCTCAAATTGTATTGAGCTTTATGAAACACCTTTTTTGATAGTGGTGCTCTTTGTCGGCTGAGTAATTGCAATGTAGATGAGCATCAAAAAGAGGCAGTTTATGTTCCATTTTTTCCCCTTGGCAGCACTGTATTGATGAGGCTGCTCTGGAATTGTGGGAAATATCCTGCACACTCCGTTAGCAAGATTTAGATGTTTTTGATCCAAGTTCCCACACACATCATGTTCAGGGCAAACATATTACATAATTCACAAAACATAATTTGTGTAATATAGTATAATCTGAAACTCTATTCCAAAACCTATAGTGAGCTGCCAATTGGCTACATAGGAAGCTGCCTTCTAAGACACCATACACTATACAAACCTCATAAATCACTGATGTGAAGTGTTCTGTGTAGGCAGCGACTCGTAGCTTGTGCGCTACACAAATAGCAACTAACAATTTGATATTAGCATGCTGCTGAGCTAACAGCTAAGTACCCTAATATGCCCTAATATGCAAAAAAATGCAAAGCAAACAAATATTAGGTAAAATATTACATTTACTTTGACTGAACACATTTTTATCAATAGATTGAACGACGTGTATGTTAACAATCATTTCTGTCATCTCGTCCTACTTCGATTTACCTTAGTGTTTGTTGCGGTGCATTCTGGGATCCTTCACAAGGCTTAAGTTGCTTATAAGTTGAACTGACTTTGCAGTGATAGATAAAATAAAAACATAAATTCACAAATTAAATCAGAAACAATTATTTTTAAAGTAAGTATTTTTAAAATATGTTTTAAGTAAAGATTTAAAAATCTGTCTATTTAATATTACATTGTTGCAATGGAAATGAGTCACATTCAAGAATATTTTAGTTTACCATAAATGCTTGTCACTTTTAAAAGACGACAGAAGTAATTGTGTCCTGTTTAAAGGGATAGTTCACCCCAAAAATAATACACCCCGAAGATATTTTGAAGAATGTCAGTAACCAAACAGTTGATGGGTCCCATTGACTTCCATAGTATTTTTTTTTTCCAAACCTGCATGAATTTCTTTTCTTGAAATTGCTTGCCCAGGATGGACAAGTCAATGGGGTCCATCAACTTTTTGGTTACCCATATTCTCTAAAATATCTTCGTTTGTGTTCAGCAGAAAAAAGAAATTCATGCAGGTTTGGAACAACTTGAGGGTGAGTAAATGACAGAATTTTCATTTTTGGGTGAGCTATCCCTTAAAGACCTACATTAGTGGGTCAAAATAATTACTCTAAAGTTTAGCTAATTGCATTTAATATGAATTTAAACTATAATTCATTTTCATTTAATTACAAATAACATGCAATTAAGTGTCCAAAAACATTACATTTTAGAAATATGCTAAAATGTAAAAAATGTAATTCTTTTTCACAAGGGTCAACATACTAATCTTGAAACTGGAAACACTATATTTAAAATTATAATCAAGTACTTTACATGTGCTTTAGTATGATTAAAAAGATGTTTGAATACAACTGACTGTTGTAGATCTAGAATGCTTGTTAGTAACAGTGTGCCTCTTGTATATCAGATCAAATTAAATCAAATCATCTTTATGAGTCAGTGGTTTGTCATCTTTCTGGTGTCATATTCAGTCTCCTAGGCCTAGAGGACTATAGTATTAGTCAGTGCAGGCCTCAGTATGACCTGACCCATGTGATTGAAAAACATGGTTCTCTCCTCGTGTTTTTATGCCATGGTGCTGTACTACAGTCTCTCCTGATGTGACTTTCTCATTGTGTCTGAACCAGACAAACCCAGCAGCTGCTTAATAATGCAGGTCTGCGTGTGTGTCTGTCTTGGTGATAACACGATCATCTCACTGTCTTAAGAAGATAATGGCAGGAGATGAATGGTCATCACTGCATAGTGTGCCATTCTGTGGAACATACAGAATTATTCATCTACATCATCAAATTTCTTGTCATGGGTTTCCCTCTCTGCCATAGAGACACAGCTCAACAACCACTTGATGAAATAGTGGGTTTGCCTCTGTAAGTTTAGCCTTCTTTTTGAGCTTGTGTGTTTTTCTCACTCTGTTTTAAATACAGGCTGATTATGATCATATTGTTTTGATTCATATTTGTTTATATTTATGCATTTAGCAGATTTGCTTATCTAAAGCGACTTACATTGCATTCAAGTTTTGTATTACTTATTTAGTATTACTTTGGTCAAAATATTGCAAGAAGCCAGAACCTTGCTATGCCACAGTCATCGCAATTCCTGTAATTTATATGCTATTGTCACTGCTAAAATTGTACAGTGTGTACATGGGCATAGACCCAAACACCAAGTTTCTAAAATATATTAACATTATTAGCATGATACGTTATCATGATTGGTGTGTTTTGATAAAACACGGTGAAGACCCAATGTGGTTCCAGCTAATGAAGTACATACAGTAACAGTAGTAGTGTTTTCTCATTTCATACAGTACACCAGGGATCCTCTAGGATCCACTGTTCTTTCTCTGTACGAGTATACAGTTTGCAGTCTGGAAGATACCAGGATAAATCGATGGAGTGTATGAACGAGGGAATCTCTTGTGAGTCACTGAGAGATGAATTGGAGATGTTATCAATAGCTTGCTATTCTGTTTTGTAATTAAAGCACATTCTGAAGGGACATTGCCTCCATGCTTGACTTTCTCTGGCGTTCACACCTCTGTGCTATTAACATCACCAACACTTACTAAAGGAAGTGCAGCTAGTAGCATTTCCCTTATTTCTTACAAGATGCCATGGAAATTAATTTAGATAAAGTAATAATTTATTTGAAACTTCTTATGAGGACTTTTGTTAACACTCAAATCATAACAAGGAATAGGAAACCGATATGTTTTTTCAGAGAAGGCAATCGACTAAGTTAACATTGAAATAAATCCAAAACAAATACTAGTGTCTAACAGCCAACACTAGCGAATAACGAAGGATGAAACATCTCTTTTGGCTCTCTTGAATTCATTGAGTTCTCATAGATAAATTTTGGCGTGACTGTAAAGGTCCATATTCACAGAAATGGTGGAAACAAATGGATTAATTAGCAACTCGCCCACTCGCAGCACCTCTTTCGGTCATGTCCGTATTGAAATACACTAAAAATCTTTTTTTTCATGACCAAGTCCACCCCATGCCATTGGTTGTAACCTTGAAAAGAAGATTTGTAGTTTAAAATCATGTCTTGGGAGTTGTCATGGACTTTGATAAAGTACTTGAGCAGGGTCTATACATCTTCAGCAAAGCGGAGCATCTCTCTTTCCTCTGTGCTAGTTTAAAAGGAAAAGTTGCCATTGTCAGTGATAGATTATTAGACCACAGCCCTTGGGGCTGATGAGGGACTGTATGTTGCTCTCTTGTTCATTGCAAGATTAGAAGCAACCTACAACTATCACTAGAACACCTACAACTCTAGATTACTAGATTATGCCATATTGCAGTTGACCTTCACTGTACGTCATACAGTACCTTACACACTCCTCTATCTACTAAGCAGGCAGATATCACCCTGTAGCCCAAGACTGGTTGCCCGCTGAAGCTAAGCAGGGTTGAGTCTGGTCAGTACCTGGATGAGAGAGCTCCTGGGAAAACTAGGTGGCTGTTGGAAGAGGTGTTCGTGAGGCCAGTAGGGGGTGCTCACCCTGTGGTCTGTGTGGGTCCTAACGCCCCAGTATAGTGATGGGGACACTATACTGTAAAAAAAAGCACAGTCCTTTGGATGAGACATTAATCCGAGGTCCTGACTCTCTGTGGTCATTAAAAATCCCAGGATGTCCTTCAAAAAAACAAATTTGCCCATTATCCTCTATTATCCTCATCATGGCCTCCTAAACATCCCTATATACTGATTGGCTTTGTATATATACTGATATATACTGATCTATCTATCCATCTCTCGCCAAATGAGAGACATTGAAACTGATCCCATATCCTGTCTCATGGACACGCTGTGTCCATCTCAGCTTTGATTTAACTAAGATGTCACATAATTAATTGTGACGTGTGTTGCGACATGTAACATATCACAAGGTAGTTGCAGATACCCAGTTTGAACTAGCTAGCATTATTGTGTTGCTGTAACAATGCCAGACACAGACACCATCATGTTGTGTCAACCAGCGACGCCCTCAGCACTCAACATGAGCAGTGCAAAAGCCTAATGATACTCTGAGGAATCCAAAATGTTCTGTAAAATGACAGTTCTATTGTTTGTGTGTGTTCACAGTGCCTATTTGCGTCACTCTTACAATAATTGTATTTACACCAGGTGCAGGATCAGGGTGTCTGTAAGGATACTGTCCGTCACACCGGGCTACTGACTGATCTGCGATTCAAATCTACAGTGCGTTGAGTTCTCTCTTCGCACTGTTTCCTCTAATAAATGAATGCTGATGAAGATTGGTCCATTCTCTTTAGTCTGCGAAAGGGCCATAATGAATAGCTATTATGTGTGTCTATGAGCCTGATCTAAATTCAATAGGCAGTCACTCAGGAATCACATGGTTCTTCGGTGCCGTGCACCTTCCCCCCAAAAAAAATCTAAAACAGAGGTAGAAAGAGAGAATGAAGAATGAGAGGCGTGACCAATGTCGTGACATTAGAGAGACCCACCTGCAAGATATGCACAGAGAGACAGGAAACAGGTGCATGCCTGTTGAATCTTGTGAGCTTTGTGGGTTTAATCTTGCAGGGTTTTTTTCAATCAAAAATAAAATGCATGGCAAAAAAATTTCCCGTCACAAACCTCCAGCCCTGGGACCAAGGCATCTGTCACTATAAAGGCTCAAAGAGCCTCTGGACGCCAGTTTGATATCCCATAATTCCCCGGAAGGGGTAATGTTGAGGTAATCCTCTGGTTCATGTTGTGTTGTAAAGCTCTAATAATTAATTCTTCTTATAGATTATTAGACTACTTATAACCATTAATAGGACATTTTGTTCTGCTAATATTATTACATTCATTTTTAATTTAAAAAAAATTAATCTGATGGACGCATCTATTAGGATTTAATGCAGTTAGAGTATGATGTGTGTGTGTGTGTGTGTGTGTGTTATAAGGGCTCAAGAAGGTTCAGTCATGCTGAGTTCAGAGGACTTGCTCTCAAAGGTCACACTCACTGGGGGAGAAGGAAAGGGAGGCTCCCTCAGCCAATCATACGGCCTCCTGCTGCTGATGCTGCCCCCGCTGCATCACCATGGAGATGCAATATCTGTCCTTATTGACAAGTCATACGGAAGATGCATCCATTTTTCTCAGTTGAGAGGAATATGTCTGCATCTTCACAGTAGAAAAACTTCACAAAATAGCATTAATTGTGGATTAATTAGTGGCATCCGTGCTTTGTTTTTCCCCCTCGTTTTCATTCCCAGGCCCCCCCATCTCACTCCTTTTAGTGTGTGAACGCTTTACTCTTTCTCACAGCAGATAATGGAGAGGGTGCAAGACCAGCCTTCTTGAACTGACCCCCATCTTCTCTTCCACTCTCTATTTAACATGGCTCTTTTCTTTTCACTCCACTCAACCAGTCCATTTCTCACGCTCTCCTCTTTTGGCTTCCGTAGTTGCATCTCTGTTGTGGATTTGCGGGATGGCGGAACCCAGCCCCTTTGAGTTGTAAGCTTGATTGTGATGTCTTTAAAAGAAACTAAACGCTCTTTACAGAAGTCGTTATTGCTGTCAAGCTTTTTAAATGTGTTTGTAAAAGGGAGTGATGTCATAAGTGAGCAGGACAGAGGAAGAGGGAGGGAAGAATGCACGAGAAACAGGAAGTCAGTTGTAATGTTTTAATGTGTATATAATATATAATAGTACATTTCTATCATGACAACTCTCTGAAGAGTTTAGCATGGTAATGGATATGACAATGATGTTAATTTATTTGGTCCTGGCGGAATAGATCTGCTGCTGCTGTTATTGCTGCTGCTGCTTCAGAGCAAGTACAGAGACTTGCTGCTGCCAATACATACACATACATGATGCTATGAGCATGTAAGAAATACTGCTGCTGCAGAAATAGCACTTATGAAAGTACTTGTAGTAGATCAATACAGGTGGAGGGTTTTAGAGGAATGCGCTGCAAACAGCTACAGCAAACACTGACTAACAATTTAAATGTTAAGCAGCAAGCTCATTGATTGCAGATCAGCTTGGAACCAATCAGCTTGTGCCATGTAGTCAACGGTGGAATTGTCAGCAGGTTGCGTTAATTTTCTTGGCCGATTCCGATTTTTTTTGTAAGTGTGACCTGCCAATAGCGCTTTACTGATTATGGTTTTCTTTTTAAGAACTATAATTGACAGCATATACAAACAAAAATCTACTTTTCTTCAACGACAAGTAAAAAGTCAGTAATAAAATAAGAACAAATAAACATTGCAAACAACAGCACAAATAAATGCAATACAATAAAGAGAGATATGAAATAAACAGCTTTTTTTTTTCAGTTGGGTCGAACAGTATGTTATTATTAAGGTAAAAAAATACTACAGAAATTAAAGTAATCAAATGTAAAATAACACTGTGGATAGTCTTCATTGTAAAAATTAAACAGATTAATGATTACAATTGAAGTTATAAAACTTATTCAGTCAAGAGAAAATTAGACTGGTGTCACTTCAAGAGTTTTTGCACGGATTCTGTTACACAACATGCCATCTTTCTCAACTATACTTTCCAAAACTGACTGTTTAACTGAATACTCGCCAAGACGGGCATTTTGAGATAATTTTTTAAGTATTTGACTGTTTAAATGCAGTAAGCCACTCATTTTGTTTTGTTTTTTTGACTCACAAGCTGTTTGAGACTGAGAAGTGGCTTATTTGCTCCACTTATATAGGGTATAGTACAGAGCAGAGCGAGCGTTTTTTAATTCATTCCTATTGAAGTTGATCTTCATGCTCATGCGCAACTCGAGTGTGAAGCTCAACTTCTTTAGGAATGAACTGAAAACGCTCGCTCGCTCCGTGCCAGTGGACACGTACCGTGAGTGAGATGAGGTGGGTGTGTGTCACTTCGCCGTCGGAGAGAAGAGAGCGAGAACATGCAGTTGACGGACCAGCTCGATATCGGAAAAAGACATTAGACTGATATATACTTTTCCCCTCTTAAAATTGTGAATCGTATCAACTGAGAGTTCTGTGTCTCAGACAGTATCTCTGCATCAGATTTCAATGTAGAATAAAGGCTAATCATCACAGAATGCACATAGAAACAGAACAACTGTATTTAAATGAGGAACAGAAGATTCAAGTATTATAATGTCACTTTCAGTTGATAATACTAGAAGAGTCACTGATTCTGTTATCTCATTTCTTTCCGTTATGCTCTCTCATTCTGCCCTTGCACAAGTTTGTATAACCCAAAGTTGTTATGCAAAGATAACTGACCAAAGAGGTCTTTTTTATTTTTAGCAAGAGCCAGATTATGGCGAGGGCTTTATAAAACATTTAGTGCCAGCAAAAAGAAAAAAAATGTCTCTATACAGGCTAAACGATGGGAACTTGCATATTTCTTTGTCAGCCTTTCTCAGTGCAGCCAAGGATGTTTTAAATATAAACCTGCATTTTGTGAGCAAACAAGCATGTTTTTTTGGAAAACAAGACAAAAAATGTGTTTTTATAGTTTCACTCAAATATCAACTTTGCCTCGAATGTTTCTGCTAAACTTCTTTGGAAGGAATAAAAATAGACACAAATGAGTCAATTGTTGACACAGTAAAACCACAATCACAATGGCAAAGAAAAAATAGCTGCAGGTCACGATTCTCAGTGCTGTCGGTTGCTAGTAGGCGTTCCCACATCGCATTACTGCTTATTTGCATAAAGTTGAACTCTGCTTGACTTTGTCTCATTACCAACGGTCGTAGTTGCTCATGTTACTGAAAATTGCTAAATGAATGTCCTTTTTTGCCGAAAACAGTCATTGTGAACAACCCTGAAGAGGGCTTCCCTTTACGAAAAAGAAGTTTATTCAAGTTTTTTTAGTATACTTCTTTTAAACTAAAAATAAGTATACTTTTAGTCTACTTTTTATATACTTCTCAGAAATATATTTTATTTTATATTTTACATAGTTTCATTAGTCGTATGAAACTTACATTGTTTGAAAATATTGATTAGAATATTGATAGAAAACAGATATGTTGCTAATTCTGCGTATCTGATTTTTTTGTGTAGGCTAGTCTACTGGTAGTGTACATAGGAATTTACTTCAAATCTAAATTTTCTCATGTTTCAAAATGTTGCCTTTCTTTATGAACCTTACCTACATTCAAGTGTTGATAAAAAAAGGATGCATGAAGCTATAATAAAATGTTTTAAAAATTAAAGTACAGTTAAAGGTATATTTCAAGTATAAAAAAGTATATCTAACATGGTAGTATACTGAAAGTGCAACAATAATATATAAATAGTAAACTATAAGTATAATGTTATGTTCACTCAAAGAAAACTTACAAGTATACTTGCAGTATAAAACTACTAAACTAGTTGTTTACTGAGAGTACACTTCAAAGTGTACTTTCATAAACTAAAAAAATACTACTTGTATCAAGAAAGTAAACTACTAGTATTCTTCTAAGTTCACTTGTAGTACAGATGCAGTACAAATGAGAAACTTGTGCACTTAAAGTTTACTACTGTTACACTGATAGTACACTTAAACGTATACTTTTTTATACTAAAAGTGGGCCAATTTAGTCCCAAGCCGTATTGAAATAGTACACTTACAAGTTTACTACTAGTAAACATTGATATTAGTATACTTACTACTTAAAAAATATACTTGAACATTACTTAAGTATACTTCATAAAATGAACTTGAAGTATACTTTTTCATAAGGGTTTAAAAATGTGATGAGAAATGTTTGCGTTCATATTGACTTTTAATTGCAAACTTAGGAATTATTACAATTTGGAGTACAGTTTGTGACCGTGTTCTTGTGTTCGTCTCTTCATCACACTGATGGATATTCTGTGTTTTTTTTCTGACAGGCTGACGCTAAGATGGTCTGTGATGTTGTGAGCCGTATGGAGGATACCGAACCTTACTCTCCAGAGCTGCTGTCCGCCATGATCCGCCTGTGGTCTGATTCAGGCATCCAAGAGTGCTTCAGCCGTGCCCGCGAGTACCAGCTCAATGACTCCGCCCAATAGTGAGTATGGCTCTCTGCTGCGAAGAGCCATTAGTGCTTTTACGCTTCATTAAGAGCATTCTGCCTAAATATACGCATCTTTTATTATATCATTATATATCACACTGCAGTCCCTGGTGAAAAAAAGTATACTTTATTGTATTTCAAATATATTCTCTTTTTCAATAGTATAAAATTGTACCATCTTTAAATATATAAAAATTATATTAGCATCATATTTTCACAATACAACTTTTAACACACTTTAAAATAATTGTATTTTAGTGTATATTTTAGAAAAATATACTTAAAATCAAAGTTCTGTGTACTTTTTTAAAGTGTACTTATTTGAACATTACTTTAAAATATATTTATAGTATATTTTAAACTGTATGCTCAAATTTGTCTTTGTAACAGTTTTTATTTATTTTTATTACTGAAATTATATTTTAAAAATACATTTAATATCTTGAAGTTGTAGTATATTTAAAGTTAAATTTGAGTATAATTTTTTAAGTTTATTTATTCATGCTTTGAATTCACTTCAGTACTTTATTGTATATTACTTTCAGAAAGTGTTAATGTATGACTAATGCATTAAAAGCCCATTTTTAAATATATGCAGTGTACAAGCCCTACTGTAGTTGTGATTTAAGTGTAATTTGTTTAATAAGTTTACACTGGCAGAGAAGAATCGTGTTACAATCGTACACACAAATCTATATTAAACCAACAGCACACTTAAAATACAACGCAAGAAAATGAGTTGAGTAGTTGAGTCTTATCGGAATTCAAATGTCTCTTCAACGTGGTCTGTGACCAATCAGATTGTGTTGCTCACTGCCTGCAGCCAATCAGAGGCAGAGCTGCTGACGGTACTCGTCTGTCTGACTCTCCCTCGCTCACTCACGGGAGGTTTGCAGGTGAAGTACAATGTCGCTTTACATTTATTTATTTAATAAAACATTGAAAGCGGAAAGTACATCGCTCGTTCTTGGGAATTCGGACCAATTCAATCAAGTGACATCGCAGCCTGACCTTGATGGCGGCGATAAACTGGCTCGGAATTAAATGGCCTACGCGATCCCGAAAAGAACCGGAGAAAAGGTCCTGCTGTTTGGAGGTAAGTAATAAGTAAGACTAATGTAATAAAAATAAAAAGTTGTATGAACATGCTGTCTGACCTTATCTCTTGTATATTCTGTTAACAGATGCTGTTCTTCACGGGTTTCTGCAATCAGCTGTCTCTGATGTGTAAAAGAAGCCATCAGACGCAAGTGTAACGAGCAGCTCATCAGAAAATGGAATATAATGTGTATTTGTGTGTAGAGGGTCAATATGGAATTACTCCAAAAATATATATATTTTTAGTCTTCCAGTGTTCTTTTAATTAAAAACATGGTAAGTTCATTTTGTTCAGTTTTGCTGAAACCATGTGGAGTTTAAATAAAAACCTTTGGGCTTGTTAATGAAATATGTCTCTTCATTAGTTATGTTGTTACATTTAATTTATTTTAATGGCCTTGAAAACAAATGCATTCAACATTGGGAAAATAAGTCAGTAAGTAATTCATTAAAATGTATTTAGTAGCACCAAAAATTAAGATACTGTATTGTGTGACATTATGTAATTCAAAGTATATTGTACAAAGTGTAGCCAAGTAATAACAACGTATATTATTATTGACTACAAAGTGTATTTTTTTTAGTATTTGGAATAAGCCAAAGGTAAATAAATAAAGTAAATAAATTAACCTGAAAAAATTATACACTCACCTAAAGGATTATTAGGAACACCATACTAATACTGTGTTTGACCCCCTTTCGCCTTCAGAACTGCCTTAATTCTACGTGGCATTGATTCAACAAGGTGCTGAAAGCATTCTTTAGAAATGTTGGCCCATATTGATAGGATAGCATCTTGCAGTTGATGGAGATTTGTGGGATGCACATCCAGGGCACGAAGCTCCCGTTCCACCACATCCCAAAGATGCTCTATTGGGTTGAGATCTGGTGACTGTGGGGGCCATTTTAGTACAGTGAACTCATTGTCATGTTCAAGAAACCAATTTGAAATGATTCGAGCTTTGTGACATGGTGCATTATCCTGCTGGAAGTAGCCATCAGAGGATGGGTACATGGTGGTCATAAAGGGATGGACATGGTCAGAAACAATGCTCAGGTAGGCCGTGGCATTTAAACGATGCCCAATTGGCACTAAGGGGCCTAAAGTGTGCCAAGAAAACATCCCCCACACCATTACACCACCACCACCAGCACCAGCCTGCACAGGCATGATGGATCCATGTTCTCATTCTGTTTACGCCAAATTCTGACTCTACCATCTGAATGTCTCAACAGAAATCGAGACTCATCAGACCAGGCAACATTTTTCCAGTCTTCAACTGTCCAATTTTGGTGAGCTCGTGCAAATTGTAGCCTCTTTTTCCTATTTGTAGTGGAGATGAGTGGTGGGGTCTTCTGCTGTTGTAGCCCATCCGCCTCAAGGTTGTGCGTGTTGTGGCTTCACAAATGCTTTGCTGCATACCTCGGTTGTAACGAGTGGTTATTTCAGTCAATGTTGCTCTTCTATCAGCTTGAATCAGTCGGCCCATTCTCCTCTGACCTCTAGCATCAACAAGGCATTTTCGCCCACAGGACTGCCGCATACTGGATGTTTTTCCTATTTCACACCATTCTTTGTAAACTCTAGAAATGGTTGTGCGTGAAAATCCCAGTAACTGAGCAGATTGTGAAATACTCAGACCGGCCCGTCTGGCACCAACAACCATGCCACGCTCAAAATTGCTTAAATCAATATAAAATATAAAAAGTACAAAAGGGGAATCCAGCAACACTTGTGGTAAGGGGAACTTTAATACAGTACATTCTAAAAATTACCAATTACCATTTCGGCTTAAGAACCTTCTTCAGGGTACCAAATTATTGGTAATTTTTTAGAATTTATTAAAGTTCCTCTTACCACAAGTGTTGCTGGATTTCCCATTTGTACTTTTTAGTTTATTACATGAGCTCAGCAAAATGTCACAGTGAAGTGAAAGATAAATTCACAGATGCAATTACAGTATCTGCTGATGAAAGGTGTTGAGTTTGTGTGTGCATTTGTGCTGTATGCATGTGTAATAACATGGAAAGAGTTTAGTCAGCATTATATTTTGGATTTTGTGGTTTCGTGTAATAGTTTGGGAAGCCGGTCCTTGTGGAAAGTGGTGTTTAGATGAAGACAAATTACTTGCTCACAGATTGACAACATAGTTTATGTTGCTATGAAGCGCATGTGGGGAGGAGAAAGACTTAGATTACGGTAAGCAGTGTTTTTTGGAAACACTCTTTGTTATACTGGTTGAAACTTTCTTCTTATCCTGATAGCAATCAGTAATAGAAGTGGTCTAAATATAAAAAAATTACATATATTTTCTGTGGAAGTCTCAGGACTAAAAACTGTTTGTCCAATCATTGCATTCGATCCGAATGCAATAATAGGATGCCCTACCTGCCTGTCAACATGTGTTTTTGCATACCTCTGCGCACCTGCTCGTGCAGACATCAAATGTCAGCGTGTTCCATGAGGCTATGCAGAGTTGTAGACAGACAGTCACCGAGCACCTCAAACAAACAGCAGCCACCTTTTACAGTTCCTCCTGAACCAAAACAAGCTTATGCTATGTCATAAGCACAGTAATTAAGAGATGTCAACCCGTGAGGTTCGTACTCTGAGCGCGTTCATGTGTTTTGAAGGAGGCGTGGCTTTGGAGACGCTCTGAAGGAAGGGTGGGATCTTGTGCTTTTAAAGCTAGTTTGCTATTGCTAGTCTCTCTGAAATCGCCTACCATACCTTTAATGTTAAGGGTGCCTAAAATAAGTTAGCTTGACAAGCCTGGGAAAGACGTTTTTCTTCAATATTTGCATATAAACATCACCAAGTTTTGCATAAATGTTCTGTCTTTTGTTTAATTCAGTATATCACATGCTTGATCAGTAAGATAAACAAAGTTTCCAGTGGTGAAAACAGAAATACCACATGGTGGAAGGACAATATATTTGAAAGAGATGCATGACAGAATTACAGTATATGGTTATATGACATTGCTTAACAGGCTTTTTTTAATATTACCATATTTAGTTGTAGTATTTTTTTAATATTCAATAACGATATATATATTTTTTTTATTATATTTTATTATATTATGTATTGTAATATTGGTCGCACTGTATGTTTTTTGTGTGTGCCAATATAAAGAAGTCATGTCTATTTAGTGTCTTTGCAGTACACAGTGTTTTATCCCATCACATTTAATTCAGACTGTTGACTTTGTTACAGACGGTTACAGATGAGTGAAAAATATATTTCCGGTGGTTGTGCTCTAGTTTTTGTAGCTGCACAGTGCACAGGAAACACTGCCTTACACCAGTGTTTATGTTTCTTAGCTTGTGTGTGTGTGTGTGTGTGTGTGTGTGTGTATTTACACTAAAGACATGGCCAGCTTGACAGGTACAACTTGTATGTCTAAATCATTCTTTCACATCAATCACTGACTGTAAGAAAAGGAGTTTAAAAGAGATTCAAGATCATTTCCTTTGGGCTGTTTATCCACACAGTTGGTGCACAGTGTGGAGCATGCTTTCTCTTGTCTTTTGGCTGTAGTCTTGTCTTTCTCCTCCCTAAGGGTCCAGTGAACTGCGGAATATATCAAGAGACATTTGAGGCACAGAAGTCTTTTGCATAGTGAAATGCTGTAACAGGATTGGATCAGCCCTCATAGTCATCTGAAAACTTCTATCATTATCTGAACGTCTTCCACTATTACTGTCCTTCCTCTCATTCTCTCACACTCACCACCTTCTTCTATATTACTCTGATATCATCCACTTTATGGTGCCATGGATGAGTTCATCCACTCTTGTCCAGCCTAACTGATTCTCATCCTGTTTTAAAAGCTCCTCCCTTTTCATACCACAAACATCCCAGTTGTGTTCCTCTTGTCCTCTCAGTTTTGTTCCTGATCAGTTTTATTTTTGTTTTTGACTTCTTCTTTTCAATTGTAGGTCTGCTCATTTCCTCAGTATTTTTTTCTGATAATAGTGTTAAAGAGAAGCATGTTCCACTTCTGGTTAAAAGAGGCATGCTGCATTCTGACTGTAAGTCATATTTGCTTGTGGAAGTGCACTGGCCTGAACTGAAAGTTGCTAGATTTTCTGTATTTCAGTTCAGCATCTTCATTCTTGATGTTTTCAGAGCAAATATAGGAAATCTCTTTGTTCTTGCACTGAATGTTCTTATTTAAGTCTTGGACAGTATGATGATGACATCCTGTGAAAATGTATCATCTTTCAGATGAACCTTCATTGGCTTTGCCTTTAGAACATGTAGTGTTTCATAGCGTGTAGATGTAGTGTGATAGTGTATCTTCACTGAATTACTGCCAAAATCAAAATAACTTGTATCCTGGCAAAATAGGTCATTTGTCATTGTTTACAACATATTCCTGTTCCATCTTCCTTATGACATCACTCCCTTTTTACATGTTTGAAAAGCTTGACAGCGATAAAGACCTTTGAAATGCTTCTATAATTCTGTTTTAATATCTCCGTTTTTTTTTGTTTTTTTTTGTTTTTTTTGTCCTTTCAATTAAAGTCAATGGGTGTCCATTGTTGATTTGGACCCTAATGAATTTCATTATATGGACAAAAACAAAAATCTTCTTCAAAAATAGAAAGTCATCCAGATTTGGAATAACATGAGTGCAAGTAAAAAATTACAAAATGTTGGGGTGAACTATCCCTTTAAGTACAGTAATTCCAGAGGGCACATCTCCCTTATTTCTCTGACATTACATGATACTTGGCTAATTGTGACATTCTTGCAGCACCCTGAATTTCCAAACCTTTTTGTTACCACAATACATGTGGTAGCAATGTCTCCAATGTCCTGTAGATCTTTTCCTGCACATCTTTCTGTCTCTGTCTCTCTCTCTCTCTGTGATGGGGAGCAGCAGACAGCAGGCAGGCCGCTGAGAGGTGTTGCCAGGCAGAGCACTCAAGCAGCAGCAGGAAACAGAGGGAGGGTGGAGGGAGAAAGAAAGAAAGATGGTGTATGAGAGAGAGAGGGAGCAGGGGGAAGGGCAGAGCTGGCAAGCAGCCTGAGTGGTAGAGAGATACGAGTTTCCCATACTAAAAAGAGAGAGAAGTGAAGAAACCCTACAGCACAATCCCGCCCGCATGTCCATTAGGCCTAAAACGACAGAGTAAAGTCCACATAGTGACGTCATATTTATAAAAGATTTACAATAATGCATACAGCTACTCCACAGAACACCATCAGGGCATTGAGTGCATAGGAGATAAAAACATTAGTGCTGCTGCCAATGTGAAAATGCACTTGTGCACACGTACTTATACATAAAAGCCAACAATTCTTCCTTATTGTATATATTCTCTGCACTTAGTCAACTAAGCAGACAAGGACTTACTATATATACATAATATACATAATTATCATTAAATATAAATGTATTTTATATATATATATATATATATATATATATATATATATATATATATATATATATAAAATACATTTTATTTAATGATATTTATGTGTGTGTGTGTGTGTGTGTGTGTATATATGTGTGTGTATATATGTGTGTGTATATATGTGTGTGTGTATATATATATATATATATATATATATATATATATATATATTAACGAATTTTTACGAATTACATTGTTTAGAGCATAAGAAAAAAATGGAAAAATAACATTTTTGCAAAATTACATTTTATTCATATGCTATGTCCTCTGTAGAGGGCACAAGGACTCAATTTTAAAAAATAAAATAATTAAAAGTCATGAATAGACATGAATAGGCACAATCAATGGGAAAAAAAATCACCAATCAAATTTTAGGTTTCATTTTTTTTATGCCAAACTTTGTATAAAGGTGATCAACTATGTTATGAAAGATATAACAGAATGATTTGATATATGATTTTGCTTTATGCAATATGTCTGTAAAATAAGCGGGTTTTCCCATTATATACAATGTATCTAATTTGCATATTAATGTGTTCTTGGGGCAACATGTAATGAAAAAAGAAGTGTAATAATGGGAGTAGTAATTGGCACGATTTTCATAATATCTCATATTTCATAGGAATATTGAAATATAATTTCTTTCCTTATTCACTTGTTGTGTTGCCCAAAATGCCTGATAAACATGATTTAAGTCCCGATGTCCTCTATAGTGGACATGTATGAAATCAATACCCTGTATCGTAGCAGAAAGTCATATTTTGATTTGAAACCCCATAACATTTTCCTGAGATGTTGATTTAAATGATAGATTCAAATGATAATTACAAAATACCATCATATTTCCACAAGAGTGTTAAATTTGATCACTAAATTTGTCAGTCATTTTTAAAGTCCAAGAAGAGGTAGTTGTCATTGTGAAACTTTCAAACATTTGGTATCTCTGAAAAGCCCTGGATGTGCTCTTTACAGGACATCCAGACTTAAAACTGACATGTATGGTGTCAGAGCAATTCATAAAAAAATATAATGTCCACTACAGAGGACAAAAGTCTATTCCTGGGTGGGTCCCAGGAGGTTAAATATATATACCTGTCTCTGAGCCATGACTCTAGTGAAATTTGCCTTTAGTCAAATGTAATGAAAGATTACCGACGCTTATTGTGGTTTTATCAGGCCAGTGCAGACAGTTGCTTTTTAAAAAAAGCTTATGGAAATCCTCAGTTAATATAGCTTCCCTAAATCTGCTATTTGTTAATAGACAAAAATATGCTGAGAGGACCGTGTGCACAGCCAGCAAATACAGGTCACAAAGGAACGTGCCCCAGAGAGAGAGGTAGCACTAACACTTATCAAAGAGAAGAGAATGTCAGTATACAGTCATCCTTATTACTGCTGTTTAAGTGATGTCCCATTTGAGACTGTTCTCTATGAGATCAGTTCATACTTAAGTACATACTGTGTCAGGTAGACTTGAAAGAACCTGTGAGTTAAGTGCCACTGACTAAGCGATCCTGCAAGCCAAAAGTGCCACTCATAAACATTAATACAACTTAGCAAGTCACAGTCACAGCAAACAGCACCCCCTAGAGTCAGTGTAGTGAACCATAAGAGGAGAAATATTCAAAATACACAATGAGGTTTCTTTCAAAAGCTCTTTATATTGGTTCCATGTAGGGCTGACAATATACAGTCCATAAAATTGAGAATCTTTTTTTTATTATGATTATTTTTTTATCACAGCAGGTTTGTGTAAAACCTGTGTCACCGCGATTTTGCCAAGGAAGACATGTTCCTGGAACATATTTTGTTAATCTTGGAACAACATTCTTGTCTGAAAGTTTAGTCCTAACCCTACCCCTAAACCTAACCCTAGCCATAATTTATCCCTAAAAATCTGAGGGAAATGATAGGTGAATAACACGGATGTAGAAACACCTAACCCTGGGTGTAAGTCTAAACTTTACATAACCTGTAAACTTGTCCCTCAAATCTGATTGGTTGATTGGAATGTTGTTCCAGAATCAACAAAGATGTTGATCCAGGAACATGTTGTACTTGTTGGAATCACGTTCACCTCCAGCATTCCAGCACCTCTTTCTGTTTATTTCCAGCTTTAAAATACATTTTGTTTCCCAGATCTTCCCAGTGGTCTGAGACTTTTGGGCATCGCTGTATGAGTGCCAGGACACGTGACATAGACCTTGCCCTTACTTCCTGTGTTATTCATTGCTATTTTTTATTTTTCTGCTCTCTCTCCCTCTATTTCAGGCCTTATATCAATTTCAGCCTGTGCCTGAATCAGCCGCTGAATCTGGCTCCATGTCACTACATCTGTGGAGACTTGGCACAGGACATTTTACATTATTATCAGAGATTTAACTGCTGTTTATCATAATTTAGTGTTTAATGATACTGCATGATATTGTAAGTCTGTGGAATTATTTGGTGGAAGGGAGGTTATGAGGTCAGAAGGCTGTAAGTTGTAGCCAGGGACAGAACAAGGGGGAAAGAGGGATAACTTGTAGTAGAAAAATTTATGTAAGAAAATGTATTGTAACGCTTTAATATCCATCTGTAGGGCGTCCCGCCTTTCAGTGCCATTTGGCATTGTGATAGACTTGTTTTGCGCATTATCTGAAGAATACTGGGTTTTAAAAGCGTGATTTGAGCTAGAGAAGAAACATTTATGATGACACTGTTGTCAGATTTGAATCTAATATTATTGCCACATAATCTTGACAAACCGTTTTAGATATTTCAGTCCCAATAAGTAGACATGAGTTGATGCCTACACTGGCCATGTACGAATGGCCATGCTCACTTTTTACATTAAAATAATATGGTAAGAAATACCTGTTTGCAATATCAAACAGCGTAACAAGCTGTTTTGTACAGCTAAAAATAACTGGAAGTGGATGACACCGGAAGCATCAAAACAAATTCAATTTACAAATGATCTCGCTCACTTTTATGTTAAAAATAAGGTGGATGGGGAAATGAGTGAACGGACTTGCCTTAAAGGGACTTTGTTGTAGTTGAGCCCTGAAGACAGTAGTGACAGTGTAATGTTCAGATTTCACTGCAGAATTTTGTTGCAACCAAGGAAACCTTTGGCTGCAGCATCTCAACGCCACAGATGGACAGGAAAATGAGGCAGAGAAGAAAGAGAGAGGCAAACTAAATAAAAAGCAAGAGCAGAATGTATACCTAAGCATACAAGATACAATTAAACAAGACACAGAATGAAAAATCAAGCTGATCTGAAATTCCAGTAGGAATAATTACAGTAATTTTTCTCTAAATGTGTCAAAACATTTTTGAAATTGCATTTTTGATGTAATCATCCATTAGATGTCTACTGTCTACCAGTATTACCAGCCAAAGGCTTTGATGGATGTTTCGGCGTCTCGTGGTATTCAACCTTCAATTCAACTGGCATCCAATTTGGAAGCACACATATTTCACTTTTTCTTTCATCTGGAAGATAAATGACATCCACAGCCTTAGAGAATATACATCGCACATTGTTGAAATGCAGGCTCGGTCCGCACTGTCTGCTTGCATCACTGTTGTGTTTTGAAGAGGATTGCTTGTGTATATGGATGTCAGCTGTGAGTGGCACAAGAAGGATGTTTCATGTTTTATTTTGACTTATGCTTTATGTCCTATAGTCTGATTGACTGTCCTGTGTTTAAGATTGTGTCTTTAGTGGGATGGACTCTCATCTGATTTTTTGACACTTACTATTATATGAAAAGCAATAATTTTTCTGTCAGAGCTAAGATAAATGAGAATCTGTCAACAAAGGATGACTTCACCAAGGGGCCGTTTACACCACGCCGTTTTCAACTAAAACTTTTTATGCATTTTGGCCATTCATTTATATGACAACAGTGTTTTGGGGGCCTAAAACGGGTTTCAAAGTGCATGTTGCTCCCTGTAAACTACAAAAATGTGAATCTGTGAAAACGGTGATGTCATATGCACACGTGTTCGATCTATAGGCGTGTAGTGTTTCTTTAAAAAAAGTGGCATCGCCGACTACTGGCATGCATAATACAGCGTTCTTAGGCGTTTTCACGGATCTGTGTGAACGGGGATCGTTTTACACAAAGGAAAAACCTTTCTGCTTTTAGCACATTGTTGTCGTGTAAACATACCCTAAGATTTTTAAGTCTCCAATGCTCAGCAAAGCTACATTTATTTGATCAAAAATACAGTGAAACAGTAATATTGTGTAATGATATTATGATTTAAACCAACCAAACATATATATATATACATATTCCTGTGATGGCAAAGCTCCAGTTTTCAGTGTTATCCTTCAGAAATCATTCTAATAAGCTGATTTGGTGCTCAAGAAACATTTCTTATCACATTTGAAAACAGTGCTGCATAATATTTTTGTGGTGACATTTTTGTGGTATTATTTCTTATTATAGTTTGTAATATTAATGTCTTTACAGTCAGCTTTAAGAGACTGATTCACAATGCTTTTATGATTTGAGAAAAAACAACAGCAATTGCTGGATCATCTTGGTTGAGAAGTTACTAGCATCTCTAAAGAGACTTTTCTACTTCATGTGAATGACAGTTGCTCAGATTCTGTGGAAAACTGTGGGTCCTAATGGACTTTCTTTCATTCTTCCTCCAGCTACTTAGACAGTTTAGATCGGATCGGTGCTCCAGACTACCAGCCCACAGAGCAGGACATTCTGCGAACTCGAGTGAAGACCACCGGTATTGTAGAAACCCACTTCACCTTCAAGAACCTGCACTTCAGGTGAGAATGATTGATGTGTTATTTATGCATCTGAAGGTACAGCGTGTAATTCAGAGCCTTGCGCTGGCTGTTAGAGTACTACAGTTATTATAATTTCTACTCATTCATGATTCACAATCAGCCCATGGTCTAGATAAAAAAAAGTCTGATCTAATATATATATACTCAGACTCTTTTAAGCAAAAAGTGTTTTTAACTCTAACATTACAACTGGAGTGGTTATAGACCGAGATTCGCAGATGAATATCTCCAAACACTGCCATCCTTTCACTTCATATCAGTTCCTCATTCACAGGGTTTTTTTCTCACTCACTCATCTGATAGTACATGAAAATAGAAGACTAAAATAAAAGTGTTGATGGGGGTTAGACAGACAGAGCTACCACATTATTCTGAAGACAGATTTAGCATCACGTCATACTGTTACGACAGAAGCTAGCATTTTCACAGAAAAGGGCAGTACCTCAGTGCACAGCTGAATTACCTGTTCGGAATCTGATACTAGCATCTGAATGACACATCCGCTCATGATATTGGGTGAAAATCATTACAGATTCAAGATTTAGGGTTTGTTAGAACATATAGGCCTGGTTTCACAGACAGGTCTTAGACTAAGCCAGGATTAAGCCTTAGTTCAATTAGGACATTTAAAAGCAACAATATGTAATGTTTTGCCGCTAGAGGTCGCTTATTCAAAACAAAGGCGTAGATTAATGATGCCTTGATTTCGCAGAGCTTTTATTATGCCACAGTTGCCGCTTCCGCTTTTTCCGGTCATGCGTATGTGCGGTGACGCAACACTGTTTTATCATATTAGACACATTTGAGTGTGTTGAAAGTTATGTTATAATGCTACTCTGTGCATTCGCTCGGCGGCTGTGTTGCACACTGCAGATAGATCGATATTAGGCATGGTAAAACATGGTACTCATGGTAAATCAAGAAATTGAGATTTAAACGATAAGACTAACTGTGTTGAGCTATATAACAATTATTAGTTTTCTGTCGATTAATGTATCCAAACAGTTGCTCATCTGTCTAATATATATTATATATTAAAGCGTCTTTGGTGTTTCCATGGTTTCTACAAAATAAAAAATGGAATTCGAGGGTAACGCGGGTATGATGTCATTAAGTGTGTTTACATGGACAACAATACTCCGATATTAACCTGATAAAGACTATATTCTGATTAAGAAACTACCATGTAAACAACGATTTCTAATTACCTTAATCCGGCTAAAGTCATACTCGAAGTAAACACAAATCGAATTAAGACATGTAGAGTATTCCTATTTTAGTTGCATTATCGAAGTGCATGTAAACACCTTAATCACACTATTAACGTAGTGTAGGAGTTTTCGCTGCATTTTGCGACAGGACACATACGCACGCGCCACGCGGCAGTGGTCAACCATTTGACGGCAAACAAGAGAGCTTGGCTTCAAGCAGCTCTCTCCCACCAGTCCTCACTTTGTACTGTCATCCAGTACCTCCGAGTTTGTTGCGGTGGCAGAGGAGGCCCGTTGCTGGAGAATTTGTATCCGCCGTCATCATGACAAATAATTAACTGCACTTGAAGCTTCCGTAAAATGTAAAAATTAAACACCCAAAACTGTATATGGTACCATAACGAAGACAAAATGTATGTTGATATGTGAAATTCTGGAGGGAACGTCGGACTGCGTGGCATGGGGACATAATGACGTGTGCCATTAATCGATCTGTTATATAACATGTTAAACGGGAACAGAATATTCTAAAAGCAGCTCAACACATTAATCAGAATATTGTCAATAATTAGATTACTGCTGTCCATGTAAACGTAGTCATTGATAAGTGATGCACTGACACGGTCCGTGTCCTGGTTAAAATTGCTTGTTTCTCTGGATTTAAACATTCTTGGAAATATTTGGGATAATGTAAGTACACAAGTCAACAAAATATATAAAATTGTTCTAGTGGTTTTTGGATATTTTAATCAAAAATTTTTACATATTGTGCCTTTAAGTCGTTTTTTATAAACGTGTCTTAGAAAAAAATATTACTGGTGTGCATCTTGAGGCAAAGCAATGGCACTGATATATTTTAAGATATCTCAGTGAAAGTTGCTTTCAGTTAAAACAGATCAAACAGGCATTTTAGTCTAGGACTAGCTTAAGCCACTTTCTCATTGACAAATTTCTATCTGGATACTTTAGATCGGTCGTGGGCCCTGTGTCTCACCTGGTTGCCCGTTGACGGCAACATTGCCCAGCAACATTGCTCAAAAAGTTTCAAATCCAACCACTCGGTGCCAAACACACTTAAATTCACTGAAACAACCTCTCCTTCTTTCTTTGAGTATGCCTTTGGACAGGCATTATGCTAATATTTCACATTGTGATGTGGATGTTTGAGGAAGTAATATCTGGACTTTGATCGAGGCGTTTTAGGCAGATCTGGATCAGCGTTAAATCGCTGTGTTGGAAGACTATGAGCTTTGCAGATCGTATACATGCACAAACAAATGCATTACACACTAGAGGAAAAGAAAAACAATCAAAAAACAAATCTTACTGACCCCAAACTTTTAAACAGTAGTGTATGTTGCTACTGTGATGCAGTGCATTATTGTGATTGTGGTGAGCTCATGTTGAGTTGTGTCCTTTCAGGCTGTTTGATGTAGGGGGTCAGAGGTCGGAGAGGAAGAAATGGATCCACTGCTTTGAGGACGTGACAGCCATTATCTTCTGTGTGGCTCTGAGTGGATACGACCAGGTGCTCCATGAAGACGAGACCACGGTAAGAACTAAATACACACTCACAGACACAGGCATGCATCCATAAACAAACAAGCACTTCTGTTCTCATGCTCTGACACACACAGACTCATAAAAAATTGCACATGCACTGTTTCAAATACACTGTGTGCACACTAACAAACTAACAAAAATAATTCACTGGGATTTGAACATGTTTTCTCATGCTTTAAAAGGGTTTGTAAGTTGCCTCAGATGAGATGTTTATCACAAATCTTGATGGTCATGACGTCTTGGTGCAGACTTAATGATCTTCATGATGATCAGAACACTGTAATTGCAATCATGTTGCCATTCAAGTGACCATGATCATAGTGTGCTGTGTCATCCACAGCCTTATAATTAAATAAGGGCCACAGAACCTTTATTTAACTGTTTTTTAGACATTTTTACAGTGGCATTTATAAATCAGCCTCCATTATGAACTCCCAAACTAATCGGCACATTAGGTAATGCTTATACTGTGTATGTGTCATCTTGTGCATTCTGTAAAATTCTTAGAAATAGTAAATAATAATGAAAAAAATAAGAATACTTGATAATTGTTTTTATCTACTGTTTCAAAGTTCTAACAAACTTACTGTTACAATATACTGTAAGTTTCACTATAAGTTCAAATACGCTAGGTTTATACTGGAAAAGTTCAGTATAACATTTATTCAGTCCTACGTGTTATCAATTTAGAGTAAACGTGGCAATATTAAAATGTTTTAAGATATTTTAGATGTAATTTTTAATGTCATCGCTGTTGGGTGGAAACCATTACTATTGGTCACCTTTTACATCCATCTGTGGGTTTTGCAACTATTTAACTAGTGAAAAGTATTAAAAAGTGTAGTAGTAGTAACTGTATTTGAGCTTGTTTTTAGTAAAATGTTAATAATATAATGACACATTCAAGAGTCTGACCATATACAGTATAAAGTCACAATATCAATTTTGACAATGCAGTGTTAAATAATAAAAATAAAATAAAAAATACAGTGTTTTTTCCATTTCCTGAAAAGTAGCTTTTTTGGAGATACAATGTTTCCGCCCAGCAGCGATGATATATTATTAATATTTTGATTTAACATATTAATCATTATTTCTATTCAGTTTTGTAAGCGTGTTGGAGACAAGCTGCTAGCAAATGTGCTTTAAACTGTTTCAATAATGGGTCATGTTTTGATTCCCCACGCACTGTACCATCAAATTTAAGCAAAATGTAATTAAAAACAAAACAGTGTTGCAATTATTTGGACAAGTCTAATATGGCGTGTCTGTGTTGCAAATGCTTATCCTGGGCTAACTAGCTGCTCACATAATGGGTTCTCATAGTGCTGGAGTGCAAATGTGGTTTTTAAATGTTCAACATTTTTCCAGTTTTTCTGTTTTTTTGGGGGGGGTTTTTGCTAACACATTTTGTAAATGAAATGGTAATTTTGTTGATTGTTAACCTAGTCAAGTGTTGAGGTCAGTGTAGGTTGAGTTGAGTGTTTTGTCTCCTGGGTGTTCATGTGATGTTGTCATTAGTTTAAGACAACAAGCACTTTGCTCACCATGTCCATTTCTTAAAGACAACATGAGATAAAATGGTAACACTTTACAAGTTTCCATTAGTTAACATTAGTTAATGCATCAACTAACATTACCTAACAATAAACAATACATTTGTTACAATATTTATTAATCTTTGTTAATGTTAGTTCATGTTATCTCAGGTCCATTGAATAATGTTAAATGACAAGTTTTGTTTTTAACAATGTATTAAAAATTAAATTAGCTAAGATTAATAAATGCTTTATGGGTATTAAAAAAACTAAATCAAGGAAACAACAATCATGTTGTCCCAACTTAATAAATTAAACGTTTATATAAAATAATTAAGTAGACAAATTCAACACAAAGCAATACAAACTTATTTTTAAGTTCTATGAACACGTTTACAGTGTCCTTTAAAAGAAGAAACAGAATTATTTATATCCCCACACTATTGATTGATTTTGCGACCGTGCCAATTGAATCATGGCAGCTGTGATGAGTCATGTTTGAACGTCTGTGTGACACAGGCCTCAGATCTGCCCAGACACACTCTGTCTCGACAAACTCCGATAAGAGAATTTTTACAACATCAGAGGGATTTACGGTGATGTGTTTTGGATACAGAAGAGCTTTTATGGTTAGAAAAGAGGACGCCCATAAATACAGCAACTCTCACACACCCATATTCACCTGATCTATGGAAGCGATAAAAAGAGAAGACAGATCCTATTATTCTGTAAGAAAGTCCTGGCGAAACAAACGGACAGAGATAAACACACATACAGATGCTATGAATACACACTCTCAGAACGTGTCTTCTGTCAGTGCTCGTCCATTCAGCGCTCTATCAGTGTTTACGCATTTGCCGTCTGACATTCTGTCCCAACATTCCCTCCTGTGCACCCTGTGGCCTTTTCTTTTTTCAACACAAACATGCGTTTATGTCCTTCAAACACTTCAAGTTTGACCTGTGTGAGACTTTTTTTCATCTGTTTAGAGCTGTTCCTTCCTTCATGAGCATGGACCGATTCTGCATTGCTCCACTATTGTTTAGCATTTCTGTGTGTGTGTATATATGTATGTGTGAATCTGAAAAGCAGTGGTATCTGGGGGTGGGAATTGTGAGTGAAGTGGTGAAGTGTTGGGTTCTGGTGCATGTCCGGTTCCGCTCGGCTGCTCCTGTGGCCTCCAGCGGCTACCTCTGCATCTGCGTCTCTTCTTCAATACGTCTCAGCTGCTCTCCTGTCATCTCTCGCCATCGGCTTTCTTCTCTAACCAAACGCTAAACAATCCAGCCCAGCTCTACAGACGACCCTTTCACAGGTATGAAATTATCATCAGCAACCTCAGTTGAAGTACAAAGAGTAAAAAGAGTTGGAAGCGGTAGACTTTATGCTGAGCCTTGTTGTAACTTAAAGGGATATTTCACCTAAAAATGAAAATTCTGTCATTGTAACAAATTCTCTATATCCTTACAGTGAAAATCAATGGGGTCTTATATTGTTTTGGACTTCTTTGACTTTCTTTGTATGGATGAAAACGGAAGATAATTTTATTGTAGTTCACAGATGAAAGAATAAACCATTTGGGAGCAGACGTCACAGTTATACCGTCAGAATACACCACAGAATACCGTCGTCTAAGACGCCCTTTGAAGCTAAACGCAGAAGTTTGCAATTGCAAGCCACAGATTGGACTGATGAAACCTGCAATGATTAGTCTACTATTAAAGGGATAGCTCACCCAAAAATTAAAATTGTCATCATTTACTCACCCTCAAGTTGTTCTAAACGTATGAATTTTCTTCTCCTGAACACAAAAGAAGAAATTTTGAAGAATGTGGTTAACCAAACAGTTGATGGACCCCATTGACTTCGATAGTATGGAAAAAAAAATACTATGGATAGGGTCCGTCAACTGTTTGGTCTCCGACATTCTTCAAAATTTCTTCTTTTTGGTTCAGCAGAAGAAAGAAATTCATACAGGTTTAAAATAACTTAAGGGTGAGTAAATATGACAGATTTTTCATGTTTGAACTATCCCTTTTAAAACATGAATTTGATGTTAACAATAGGTCTACATAATATTCACATATGCAGTTTATAGGGGACATAATGTATTAGCCCTACTGTTTCAGCATGAAATAATATTTTACATAACGTTTTTATCTCCCAATTCTAACTTTTTCTGCAAGTTTATATCTCCCAGTTTGGAATTTATAACTCTTAATTGCGAGTATATCAATTCTGAGGGGGGAAAGTCAGAATTGTGAAATATAAACTTGAAATTACCTTTTTATTCTTTTATTTCGTGGCTTCTATAGATTTCCTGCCACCAGATAGGCTCACAAATAGTATAGGCACCCAAATGGTCATACAGGTTTATATTTCATATTTGAACAAGCTATCCCTTTAAGTGTTTGGTTGTGTGCTTGTTTCTGAAATATGTTTAAATAAGTTTCAGTCATTAAATTTAGATGCATTGCTGGTTCTTTCCAAAACCACAATTTTTAATTGGCTGTTATTGGTTAAAGTTGATTGTCTGACCTCTTTTCCTCCTGAAATAATCGGACACATCAAAGAGAGAGTCACTGCTTCCAACTCTGAATTCATTACCATTCAGATGACAAACAAATAATGAGCAGAATAATAATTTATTAATCACATATGGAAATAAGGACAGTATATATCTTTACCCTTTTCCCTTTATAATTAACATGAGATTCATTGTATATCATCATGACGAGATGAGTAATTAATTCTTTAGTTAGTGGAATATATTTTGTTTCCTTTTCTGGCTTCTTGGCTGTTTGTTAAATTTCCTTTCTTTTTTTCTGTTTCTGTCTCACTTCATATTCTAATTTTGCACTCAGAGTGCGATTACACCTGAATGTGTGTGTGTGTGTGTGAGTGTGGATAAAAGCGCCCGAAAGAGTGTGCATGTGGGTTTACTTGGCTATAGTTTGGGAACAATTTTGTGAGCTAAATCTGACAAAACCTATACATTTGGTGTTCATGATTCATAAATGCAGTAAACTATATTTAAAATATATCAAATCAATTATTAACTTTTATTTTTTTAATACATTTTATTTATATATGTCATATACAATTAAAAGATAACTATTTTTATTTTGTTATATATTATATATTTTATTCTAAACATGCTAAAAGATTTTTTAAAGGCGGTGTTATGCATGTTATTATGTATATTAATTATAAGCTTTAGATAAAAAAATAACAATAGAATATGTATGTCCCCACTAAAATAGCTAAGTAAACGTGTATGTTTGTGGATGCATGTCTGTAAATTATGTTAATGTTTTATTTTTCTTTCTGCAGAACCGCATGCATGAGTCCTTGAAGCTGTTTGACAGCATCTGCAACAACAAATGGTTCACAAACACCTCCATCATTCTCTTTCTCAACAAGAAGGACATATTTGAGGAGAAAATTAAGAAATCTCCCTTAAGTATCTGCTTCCCAGAGTACACAGGTAAACTCATTATACCCTGGTGTTAAGCAATAGAAAGAAAGGACAGATAGGATGAAAAGACAAAATAATTGATGCGGAGGAGATTGGAGAAACACTCTCTCCAGAAGCCAATTAGCACAATAAATCTTCAGGAGAAGAGCCATCCTGTTATTTTATTCATTTTGGATGTGTTCTCACCCATAATCTGGACAGCCTGCATTTCTTTATTCTCCAGCGTTGAGGAGAAACAGCCAAAACAATCATCTGAGCTCTTCAGCTTTCTCCATAGCTGCTCTTAAACATTTCCTCACTCATTATACTGAATGATATATGGGAGACAAGCTGCACAAACAATCACAAATAAGTTTGAGTAACAGAAATAACTTTCCTGAGCATGTGCTGAGGAACTGTAGTCATAAAAAGCATTTTCTCTGCCTGAGGAAGTTTTTTATTAATTAAAAACAAAACTACAAGATTTTATTCGTGGGCTGAGATCAAAGGCAATTGTAACACTAATTATGTAATATATTTTGAATTGAAAAATTATTTGATTATAATGTAAGTCTTACTTTGCTGTAAAAATGTTCAGACAGCTAAAAGAATTAGTACTATATAAAGTTATTATGAAGCTATATTATATAGTACTATATAAAGTTATATAAAGAATTGAAACAATAGTTTTATTACTTAGTAAAATGTAATATGCACATACACCGATCAGGCATAACGTTATGACCTAATATTGTGTTGGTCCCCCTTTTGCTGCCAAAACAGCCCTGACTCGTCGAGGCATGGACTAGAAGGTGGACTCCACTAGAAGGTGTGCTGTGGTATCTGGCACCAAGATGTTAGCAGCAGATCCTTAAGTCCTGTGGGGCCTCCATGGATCGGACTTGTTTGTTCAGTACATCCCACAAATGCTCGATTAGATTGAGATCTGGGGAATTTGGAGGCCAAGTCAACACCTCAAACTGTTGTTGTGCTCCTCAAACCATTCCTGAACAATTTTTGCTTTGTGGCAGGCCCATATGCATCAAACTCCGATGCACTGTGTATTCTGACACCTTTCTATCAGAACCAGCATTTACTTATTGAGCAATTTGAGCTACAGTAGCTCTCCTGTTTGATCGGACCACACGGACCAGCCTTCGCTCCTCACGTGCATCAATGAGCCTTGGCCACCCATGACCCTGTCGCCGGTTCACCACTGTTCCTTCCTTGGACCACTTTTGATAGATGCTGACCACTGCAGACCGGGAACACCCCACAAGAGCTGCAGTTTTGGAGATGCTCTGACCCAGTCGTCTAGCCATCACAATTTGGCCCTTGTCAAACTCGCTCAAATCCTTAGTCTTGCCCTTTTTTCCTGCTTCTAACACATCAACTTTGACGACAAAATGTTCACTTGCTGCCTAATATATCCCACCCACTAACAGGTGCCGTGATGAAGAGATAATCAGTGTTATTCACTTCACCTGTCATAATGTTATGCCTGATTGGTGTATAATAAGTGTTAAGTTTCCAATTTATATTTACCACAATTCTTTCTACTCACTTTTACTGTCTTTCCAAATGTTCCTTTATTTAAAACATTGGCTTATTTTTTATCACAATTTCTGTATCTCCCACTGTTTTCTTCTATTCACTCCTCTTATTTCATGTGCTGCTTTTCCATCCTTACCTAAATCATCCTGTGCTGCAGGTTTGGACACGTTCACGGAAGCGGTGGACTACATTCAGTCCCAGTACGAGAGTAAGAACAAGTCAATTGACAAGGAGATCTACTCGCACACCACCTGTGCTACAGACACAGACAACATTCAGTTTGTCTTCGACGCGGTCACTGATGTCATCATCGCTAACAACCTGCGCTTCTGTGGTCTTTACTAACTCACTGTGTGTTGCCCAGTCCTTTTACAGCCCCATAATACATTGGCAACTGTTGTTGGATATGTGACTTTTTTAAAATATACTTTTAATTGTCTCCATTGGTGTCTATCAGGCCTTTTGATGTCTCTTTATAAGGTGAGAACTGACTCAAATCTGGTAATAGTTCTCACAAAGCTGTTCTTTAATTTATGTGCTAATTTTAACCGAAGATCTGAACTCAACTATTGATTTAGGTTCGTTGTTACAAATATAGAAATGTGCTTTAAATGTCCTTCCTGACACCTTCCTGGTGTGTCAGGAGATATTTTGAGGAAAATTGGTGCCAAACTTCCAATACTTGCTACTTTTATGCTATTGTAACTGAGCTTGTAAATTCAGCCCTATCCTCTTGTCCTTATTGCACGTTATGCAGATGAATGACACCAGAGGTTATATGGCAATGTTTTAAATTCTAGTGATTATGTAGGTGCCACTATTATGATGTTTTATACACACTTTTTTCAGAATAATGCATTTTGGATATGAATTCCACGAATATTCACGAGCTGGCTCATATTACATGTGTTCTGGGTTGGAATCTCAGAGTGTTGATGAAACACTAGGCTTGACATTTACTTGGCATTTAGAAGAGAGTGCAAATGTCCGATGCCCTGAGCCAAACCACAAAAATGTTAGCCTTTTAGCATTCTAAAAAAAACAGCAGGACGTGTTACTCTTCAAAATTGGATTTTGGACCTTTTATACCAGACACCCAGGACATTCCAAAGATACAAAATATGCCTTTTTTATTTGATTTTTGTATTGTGTTGAGAAGAGACAAAGCTGATTTATGAGGAGAGAAAAACCACATGATATCACAATATCACATTCATTTGACTGAAATTTAATGACACACTATAATATGTATATATACAGTAGTTGCCAAAAGTGATGTCCGGCCTAGGAAAAAAAATTGACATCTTCACCATTTATTCAACTTATTAAAAATTTGTTATAGATTTTGTAAGCATATTCCATAGTTGTGTTTGGAGTCAATTGTTTTCATTGTGATAACACAATGAAACATGCCAAATTGTGCAGATATAATTATGAACACGTGAGAACCAACTAAACTGACTATGTTGTTGTCAATTTGCTTTTTTTCTGGGGGGGTTTCTATGCATTTTTTTGCATAGTAAAATAAAACCTATAGCTGTAGTTAACCCCGTTTTTTTGGCAAATAATTTTTTCAGATAAATAGCCTACCTTAACCAAGTTAATTGTTTTATTCTTTCCTCATATTTAAAATATTTAAATATATAACATATTTTCGTCACATTTTGATGGTTTAATTGAACTTGTAGGGTCATTAAAAACAAACCCCCAAACCAATCCCCTCTGAACATCACTTTTCGCCACTACTGTATGTGTGTGTGTATGTGTATATATATATATATATATATATATATATATAATTGAAAGCAACAATTAATAAACTTTAAAAAAATATTATAATTTTCATTTAAGTTAGCTTAACCTTCACATAAACCCATTAAATGGCCTATTTAGCTGTGCAATTACATATAAATAAATAAATAAATAAATAAATAAATATATATATATATATATATATATATATATATATATATATATATATATATATATATATATATATATATATATATATATATATATATATATATATATATATACACATACACACACACATTAAAGTTTAGGGCCGATAAAAAGTAAAAGCAGTAATAATGTGAAATATTACTACAATTTGTAAAATTACTACTTTTTTGTGGAAACCGTGATATATATTTATTCAGGATACTTTGATTAATAGACAGTTCAAAAGAACAGCAGTTATTTTTTTATAATTTTATGTAACAATGTAAAAGTCTTTAGGCTACTGTCACTTTTGATTAATTTAATGCATCCATGCTGAATAATAGTATTAATTCCTTTTATTAAAAAAAAAAATTTTGTTGTTACTGTCAACAAAATTTTGAACAGTATACACGTAACACATACATGCAAATAACACCAGATTCACACACACCTGCAACAAATGGAGATGTATGCTTCATATCAGTATGACTGAAGTGATAGAATTACTGAGTTGTCTCACCACACGTTGCTGTTTTGTGTGTAATTCTGTCTGTTTTATTCTATCTTGCTTGATTAACTGGTCACAGTACACAGTAGGGCTTGTCAAATCTAGGGGCGAGACAGTTTTAACAAGAGCAACAAGCTGTGCTATTAGTCATTGCAGGAATATGACTGTAACAGGAACTGAATGGACCGGAGCTGAAAAGACGGATGAGCTGATGAGCTGTTGCTTGCTCTAGAATAGGCAGACGTGCATTGCATTGAACTGAGGCCTTGACCATTAGGCTTGCTTTGAGTATGTGACAATACAGATCTGTAATTGACAATAATTCAAAGTGCCATATACGCTTTGGATGTTTGCTGCTATGGATGTATGTGTACAGCATTTTTATTCTTCATCTCTCTAAACAATCACTTTAGTCAGTGTGTGTGTGAATTATACAGTGACTTTCAGAGGGGATGACCATTTTAAATAAATTTTGTCTAATGAATTATTAAATGTAAAGTTTTTATTTTTATTTTGGTGGTCCACTTTAGATATTAAACTAACTAACTTTTGTAACTTTGCAACAGCATGTCAACTAACTCTCATTAGAGTATTAGTAGTAGACATTTAGGTTAGGTGTTAGAGTTCAGGTTAGTAGAGTTGACATGTACTTGCAAAGTTATAGTCAGTAGAATGTAGAATGTCTGTTGGAGGAGCATCAAAATAAAGTGTTAGCAGATATTAAGTAGACAGTCTACTAATACTCTAATTAGAGTTAGTTGACATGTAGTTGCAAAGTTACTTATAGTTAGAAGAAGTGGACCATTGAAATAAAGTGTTACCCAAATTGGAATTTGGCACAGCATGACTAAAGTAAGGGTGTATTCACACTTGGCATGTTTGGTTCAATTAAAACAAACCCTGGTGCGATTGCTCTGTTAGTGCGATTTGTTTGAATAAGTGTGAATGCTGCCATCTGAACCCTGGTGTGCACCAAAAAAGCGGACCGAGACAGCTGAAAAGATGGGTCTCGGTCCGCTTCCAAGCGAACTGTGGTGTGGCTCGAATGAAATATAAACGCAACACTGACCAAAGACATGTAAACAAACCAAAAACGGGACATGATGTCACAAGATGCAACCCTAAAAAGTCGCGATGTTGCCCATCACAGTTAGGTACAGGTGTCAGAACCGCATCTCCTTGCAGTAGATCTTCATTTGTGTGCGTGATGGAGGGATTCCTGCCACTGTTTTGACTCCTTTACACTTTTTATAAGCGCGAATTCTCAGTTGGTCAAAATACCATCATATGTATGTAGGTTACGCACATACAACGAGTGCATTTATCCCAGCACACAGCATTGTTTTCGATGTTCAGTCAGTTCCGTTGCGAAATATACATTAAAAAAATTGACCAATCAGGCTGTGAACATATCCCTATGCCGGTGTTAAAATGCCAATGTAAACGTTAAGCGGACCAGGACTAAATGTCGAACTATTAAAAAAAGTCCTATAATGTTTTTTTTCCACTGAGACTTCCTCAGCCTTTTGCTTTGACTGTCACAAGCTTAATAATTTGCACCCTGACTTCAGTCAAACATCATCTTGTATGACCTTTAAACCTCAGTCAGTTATTAGCTACTGTTAATCTATGATAAATGTGATTGAATTTAATCATTTGCTTCAGAGAGCCAAAGGACAGTGATTCCTTTCATACAGACAAGCCAAAACAGTAACAGTAACATTTGATTTAATTTGATCATAAATGAGGGTTTCCTTAATGTACTGTAAAACATGCTGAATTGTGCCAACTATAAGCAGTTATGTGTACTGTTAAGGCCAGTGTCAGTACTGAGCACATTTCAGTCATTGTTCAGGTCCATTATTGGTCAGTGCATATGTGTTGGCATGTATTGACTTTAATTCTAGATGCCAAACAATGAGCCTAAAGGGAAAGCACTTCTTAGTAAACACCTTTGACCTTGATCCCAGATTTATCGGCCATACAATTTGGATTATTATTTTAAAGAATATCGACTAACAAGACGGATGGCTAATGTACATCAGTTGTCAGCTCAGACACATGGGTCATTAGTTCAGTGGCCAAGGTAAAGAAACTCAAGGGTAATTGAGGCCAATTTGTTCCCTGGCCTTTAGCCATAGGCTGTTGGTGATGTATCTAGAATCCTTTCATACAAATGTAATAAGGTCAAGCGGTACGTAACGCTAATATAGCATAATTCACTTGAAATGGTACTTGGATATAAAATAGTGCGTTCCTGTAGTATTTAATTCATATCTGATTCTGTTTAAAAACAGCAGGACCCGGCAAACGGGAGCCATATTCTCCCATCAAACATCTTACTGTAATCCTACCGTCCATCACTTTTGTTTGTTTGTTTGTTTTTGTCAAATTGCTGTAATTATTGTTTGTATGTGTGTGTCACTGCTGTGATTATTTATTGAACAATGGATGTCTATTTATATGACATGAATGAATAAAGTAGTCATGAAATCCAGTGTGTGGCACTCATTTTTGAGTCCTGCATCTTTTGCACATAAACAGATTTTGAGTGATGCTTATTTCCTCTGCATAATCAAGATTATATGTGGTGAATCATCACTATTGGAGTGTGCAGATTATAATCATTTCACCAAACTGTTACCAAGACTTGTATTCATAATCTGTACTCATCTGTGATAACATGATGTGGCTAATGCAGAGTTGAAACAATACTTTGACTCTAAGAAGTTTTTTCTTGATAAGTTGATGTTTTGCTTTTTGTGGGCTTTAGCTAGTTGCTATATCTCCACTAAACTTTTCTTTGGGTTTTTCTCTCTGCCTCTTTCTCTGTCTATCCTCCTTTCTGGTTTCTTTTCCTCTTGCAGAATCGCATGCACGAGTCTCTTATGCTGTTCGATTCCATCTGTAACAACAAATTCTTCATTGACACTTCCATCATTCTCTTCCTCAACAAGAAAGACCTGTTCGCTGAAAAGATCAAGAAATCTCCTCTGAGTATCTGTTTCCCTGAATACACAGGTAAGAATGCCCTCTGATGTTCTGGTGTTTCTTATTGGTCAGGTTTAACACTAGACTCAGACCATCCTACATTTTGAAGTCACTGTAACATGGGAGGCAAAGGATGGAGCAGCACTGTGGAGAGCAGTAGCTGAATCTTGCATGTGCAGTCATGGGTAAAAGGTAGGCACAGAGGGATGTCTGCAGGTCTGTCAAATTCTCTTCCGACAGAATACAATTCACTGTCTCTGGTAGACTCATTCCACCCTCAGTGTTGCTTTTTAAAAAGCATTTGGACACTGAAGTCGCAATGAAAATGTATTTCCATTGTTGTGTTTTGAAACAGAACATTTGACAAAATATGAATTAATGAATTAGTTACACTACATTTTAAATATTATAATATTAATAATTAAACAGTACACAACATCCTGCAATCTTTGTATACTGTTCAAAATTAAGACAAAATCATTTGGACAATGACAGTATATGTAATTAAATTAAATGTTTAAATTATAATTAACTTTAATAAATCAATTATTAAATATAATTATAAATTAATTAATAAAAAATTAAATATCTCAATATCGCGCCCATCTGTTCGCCCATGGACGTGCTGGTCTGAAAACGAGGTGTGTTCAGGCGCATTGTTGGCGCGTTGCTATTTTGAGGCAACAGAAAACGACTGCGCCATTGACCAACAAAAACCTGGTCTAAAGTCAATAGCGCAGTATTTTTTGTTGCTTAAAGGGCGTGTTAGTAATATGTGCCTATAGGCGGGTGCACAACGCACGTACACTCTACTTATTACACATACAGGAACGTAGCCTGACATCGTCATACTTAGATTCTAGTCAGAATATGAGTCTGATACTGCTCCATTGGGCTGTGATTATGGGGCGTTTTAACCGAACCAGGGAAGAAAATGCCTCTGCACTCAATTGGATAGACCTACAACCAATCAGAGCAACGGAGTAAGTGACGCATGTTAAACAACACGTAGTTGTCAACAGAACTCAACTGCACGCACGCTGGAAGTAGAAGAAGAAGATGAGTGTAAACGATCTTTGCCGGTGTTGTGAAAAGAATTTAAGGATACACGGAGTACTTACCAACACGATCATCATTTTTGAGAGAAATAGTAAAGGTGAATGCATATACGAACAAGTTCTCCATTTAGGATTAGAACGAATTCAACCCAAGCTCTCTTTGGTGACGTGTACATTTACGTTACTGTTGATCATCTGTCCATCATCGTATAAAGCCCACCCTGACAATTTGATTGGTCCGAACAGCTCTGGTTCGAGCATAGTTGCTCCACAGTCCAGACCGAACTTTACGACCTCAAATGTTGTGGGCGGGGCTAAGTTCGGCTGGCATCCAGGCTAATAGGGATGCGCAGCAGCACACAAATATTTTTAAATATTAAAAATAAAAGGATTCCTCTCTGGAGAACTGTGAAGTCTTTCCGCATGCAAATTCTGCCATGTACGTAAATAGCGAATCCGCCATGGCGGGAGCGCAACTGGCTTTTAAACGGAATGGGAGATGAGACTCTGGTTTATTGCACAAAACACACCCATGACTCATTAAGAGACTACGTACAACCCTTTTGTACCATGCGCCTGGCACTTCAGACCATGCGCTCAGATCATTAAAATAGGGCCCTTTGTGGTTGTCAAACATAAGTGGATCATGTGCATAATATGATAGTCAATCAGTGGTTATTTTACTAGGACACCTGAGAAAAGCATTGTCTGTTATTACTTGTATGTACTGTAGATGCTGCTTGGTTTGATTCTTTTTAATGCAATAAAAATTCAGACATTTTAGGTGTGACTTGAATTGTCTAAATCTTTTTTAGTCCAAAAGGGTCTCATACATAATACATAGATTCAGCAGCAACAGAAGAGAAGAGACATTTGTGAATGTCAGAAGTCACCGAGGTCATTTTAAATATTGGGTTAATGAGCATCTGGAGCAGGGGTGTCCAATCCTGGTCCTGGAGGGCCACTGTCCTGCAGAGTTTAGCTCCAACTCCAATTATACACACCTGAACCAGATAATCAAGGTCTTACTAGGCATACTATAAAGCGAGGTGAGTGTGTTGAGGTGAGGTGGAGCTAAACTCTGCAGGACAGTGGCCCTCAAGGACCGAGTTTGGTCCGGAGTGACAAGCACAAAGCTGATTTGAAGATCATTAGTTTTTAATTTTGGCATAATATCCGAACAATTTTCTCACATATTCATTTGATCTCTTTCCCCCTCTGTAGGTCCAAACACCTACGACGATGCAGCTGCTTACATTCAAGCACAATTTGAAAGCAAGAACCGCTCGCCTAATAAGGAGATCTACTGTCACATGACCTGTGCCACGGATACAGGAAACATCCAGGTGGTGTTCGATGCCGTTACCGACATCATCATCGCCAACAACCTGCGAGGCTGCGGCTTGTACTGAGGCCCGCCCCCTCCCTATCGAGCCACTTCTTTGGAAATGATTATTATTGAAAATGCAAGTTGGTAAATAATGATAATGATAATTTTAAAATAGGCATATACAAATATATAAATATATTATATATATATATGAAATGTTTTTAGTTTGTCTTTCAAAGAGCTGCCAACAGAACTGATTTCTTATAGAAACCCAGCCTTTATGGTTTTAGAACAAAGTTGGGACCTTTTTTGTTTTTGTTTTCCTTTGCTGTCGTATGTTTCGTTCTCCCCCGTTTTCCACTGTGTCTTTATGGTTTGAACTAAACAACCCTCATTTTCTTTTTTGATAAATGTCTTTCTTTTACTGTTTTTTTATGTTTTATGTCATTGTATGTATATTTATTACACGAATATCAGTCAGGGGGGGGGGGGGGGGTGTACATGTTTGCCTGGCTATATGAATTTACTTTGACGATAATGTGACGATAGCTAAAAGTTATGCTAGTCTCGAGCACTATGGTTCAAGTCAGTTGTAGCGTGTTCCCCGCTCCCGATTTGTAATCACTGTAGTACCGTTCGATATCTTAGAGAATGGAAACACCCAGGATCGCACCCACCAGGCTTTTCTTGCGTTTCGTCTAGCCATCCCCGTCACTTCCGTAGGTCAGCTCTCTGGGGAAGGTCCCGGGGCAGCTGGACGCGTGACCCCGGGCCCGTTGAACCAGTGCGATGATCGCAAGTATCATATCAGTGCCAACCTTCTGAGAATGACATGTCTGGGAGTAGTACTAGAAATACTAGGTCACTGTTATGAGAACTTAATAACATTTGTCTTGTAAGGAACTTTTACTTTTGTATTGTTGTTGATTAATTTATTAATTTATTTATTGATCATCTGTCCCACACACTTCCTTTGTACTTACTACACCTTGTCCATTCTTCTACCTCTCGTCCATTGTCACCCTTCCTTCTTCATTCCTTCTCTTTCCTAGGTTTCTTCCTGTTTTAGTAGGCCTGTTTTAGTTGGCTGGGTAATGGAGTCCCCGTCACTGATAGCATGACCCCTCAGCCTTTGTATAAAGAAACAGCTAAATGCTTCACATAGCTAATGGTGCGAAAATAAAGAATAAAACATGAAATAAAAAGAACAAAAAAAAGAGGAAAAAAAGAAAACCGAAAAGACAGACGCAGCAAAAAGAAAGGGCATCATGTGGGCGGGGTTAAGGGGGTGGGTGGGTGGGTAGATGTGGGGCTCAGAGAAATGATGTGGAGGCTTGCAGACGAAGGTCATTGGGCTGTCAGTCTTTGTAGAAAGCTGTAGATCCTCCAATTCTAGAATCTTTACAAGTAGAAATAATTGAGAAAAAAAGAAAAAAAAAAAGGATGACAATAATAACAACAAACGACGATGATGACGACAATGATGATGATAATACCAATATCAATGATTATTCTGTAATATTATTAAAAGGTATATTTCTTGTGCTTTGTAGCTACAGAACTTTTTTTTCCCCCTCTCTCCCCCTTTTTTTAAAAAAAAGAATTTTGCAAGGGTTCCCGTGATCCACTCTTGAACCGTTCTTACTGACTTACCCATGTTGATGTTGATGAACTGTACCGATTCTTTTTGCCTGTTCGCCCTGCATTGCAATGTCTTTACTTAGCCTGAATTACAGTATATGTATTGATTTTTTTTTTTTTTTTTCTTTTTTTTTTTTTTTGAACGAACCACTTTTTGGTGGCACGGCCCCGCCCCCGGTGCTGGAGAGGGCGGGGCTGTGCACGGCTGTACAGATTCATGCGCTTTCTCTTGGTTTTTTGAGAATTGTACTCAAACACCTTCCAGGTCTGCATAGAAAAGCACAGCTCTCACCTATCACACGTAGATTTGGAAAGATGTATCTATCCTCCCTCTCTGCCTTCTCAGTTTGAAATTCAATGAAAAAGAGAAAAAAAACTGTACAATTACCTACACTGTTGATTTTGATCTCCTTCCCTTCTTTTTTTAAATCCTTTCTTTTTCCTCTCCAAGTGAATGCTTTTGTGCTGCTTTTTCTCCCTCTTCTTTAGTGAATGGTTGTTCTTTCATGTGGGATGTTCGTGCTGGAAAACCAATCGAATGTAGTGTTTACATTAAAAGCCACAGTTTTCATGACTACAACCTGGAGCTTTACGCTTTTGATTGTTTTTCATTTCTGCTTTGTCGTTTCTATGTAACACTGCTACCTTGATCACTCAAATGAATGAGGACTGGCTTATGACTCTGATGAGGTGATACAGATACCAGCAGAGATCAGTTAGCGTAGGAATGAAAGGATGTGAGAATGTCTTGAGCTAAAGTAAACAATACTAAAAGGACAGACAGTATTCATAATTAAATGTAAGGTGATCTGTTTAAGGGGCCGTTTACACGACACTGTTTTCAACTAAAAACGTAAAACTTTTTGCACTTTGGACATTTGTTTACTCGACAATATTATGCCTGAACTTTTGAAAATGGGTTTCAAAGTGCAAGTTTTTGAAAACAATACCGTTATTGTCTCCGAATTTGTGAAAACGTGTTCACTCTATAGGCCTGTAGTGTTTTTTTAAAAAGGGACTGGCATGCATAATACAGCGTTTTTAGTTCTTTTTGCGGATCTGTGGAGAAGGACCTGCCTGCAGAATGGGGTGGGGCTACACGTGTCGCGCCGCCCCATACTTACTCTGATTGGCTCGGCCGTCTTTCGTAGGCATACATGATAGGAAATGTGTTCATAGTCTGTGTAGGATGGAGTATATTTTGTTCAAATCTATATGAAATGTGCTGCATCCGAAGTCGAATACTTCCCTGCTATATAGTATGCCAGCAAATTAGTACCTACTACTTCCGGCGAGATTGTGAAAAGTGCATTCGATGGACACTTTACTATCCCATGAGGCCACGGGAGAGGATTTATGAAGTGACGCAAGGTCATGTGATAATGACAACATGGCAGATGTAGTACATCTGGATTACATTCATACTACACACACTATAGAACATACTTTTTTAACGGTTGCAAAGTTTGTTCAAATTCAAGTGTACCTACTCAGTATGGGATTTCGGATGCACCGATGAAAAAGCTGTGCAGTTTCACAAAGCCTTCATCATAATGCATAGAAGAACAAAACATTAGCCTGTATCTCGCAATGACCAATCAGAGTAGGTATGGGGTGAAGCGACACGTGCAGCCCCACCCCATTCTCAGGTGTACTTGGATCCATGTGAGCAGGGATCATTTTGACAATGGTGTCGTCTTGTTAAAAAATGTTTGCGTTTTTAGTACATCGTTGTCGTGTAAACGTACCCTTAGTTCAATATAAAGTACTACAACCTATTCACAATGTGTGTTATACTATAGAAACTGTCAACATCATAGTATGCAATACAGGAAACATGGAGGAAGTGCGGTTGAATCCCAAGGGACATAATTATGTCTCTGTGCCGCTTTAAGTGTGTCTTCAGCCAGACGGTCCTGGAGAAAGGAGATGCTCAGTCACTCTATACCACAGCTTCAAAAGAGGAAACACCACTTTGTGCCAGTCTGATTGAGTGATAATTGCAATGAGAGCTTCACATATGGATAGAGAGAAAGAAAATAAGAGGAAGAGTTTGTGTGCGTTAAGATAAGAGGATGAAATACAGACCATGATAGGAAACAGCAGAGGTAATTGGTATCGACTCTGTCCACCCAAATCAACACAGAGGCTTTATATAGCTATAGGGAAACTGTCCTTCCCCCTCTTCTGGTGGCGATAGGCATAGTCTCTTTTAAACCCATGAGCACAATCTCAAAGCTCAAGTCCACAGGTTTAGATTGTGCCAGGCTCATGGGCGCCACCAACAGGTCTACTGCAGAACTACTAAAAGAAACCAATGAAGAATTTAGGATAATTGTTTAAATAAATATAGCAACTAAAATGTCTCCACCATTTAAACTAAACCTAAGCTGCTGCTGCACAATCATACTAACTGCCATTAATTCTTTAATATGATTACATGAACACTGTGAGTAACTGTAAGATAAAATGACTGGATTCTGTTCGAGTAGCCGATGCTGTTTGCGGTGATGCTGAAGTATTTCATTCTTGTAACCACACAATGATGAGCCAGTGTAGTGTCTTGGTATGTCCTAAAATTCAATCCCAGGACCTTGTCCCTGTCAGCTATTTTTCCACAAACACACACACACACATACACACAAAGATATTTATAGTGCGCCACCATGGTCTGTCTGTTGCTAGGAGACAGCCTGGTGCAGATTTCCTCAGCATGCAATACCTAATGCTTTCATCACCGCTATGTATTTTGTCACAAATTTTATAGTGTGAATTTGTTATTTCACACTGCATAAAACCAGTCAATCTCTGCATGGGCACAATACAGTAATTCAAAATATTATGCTCTTCTGTTCTAAACACATTATGCATCAAGCTGACAACCTGCCGGATAACAATGGACATTGTGCTAAAGGGAGCGCGAGAGAAAAAGGAAGTGGTGTATGTGTGTGTGGTGATGGTGAGTAATGAGAAGGCCAACAGAAAACGCTGATTAAATTTGTCACAAAGGTCAAGACCCCAAAGTTGCTGTTGCCATGGGAACTGCGTTGTTTACTCCTGTGTCCCCTCACTGCTGGAATGATGCTGTCTGTTCTGTTCAATTTACCTGTTCCTCTCGCAATGACTCCTAAAATGACACATGGACTCTCTCTAATCAGGATGGAAACGCTGTAATCCTTGAAGTATGCCCTTGAAAAGAAGACATTGATCAATGCAAAGTTACAAAGTCATCACAAATAGTATGCTTTATCTCAGTAATTATTATAAGGTTCCATAAGTCAAAATTCCAAATGTTTTGTGTTCCATTGTGACATCTTATGTCATATAGTGTGTCTGCAACTGTGTGCCATGAAATAGACCTACTCACTGTGTGACTACTAGCTCTGGGTTTTAAAAAAAAATCTAAGTGTGACTACTAAAATAATTTTTTATAGGCCTACATAGATATTCATGTTGGGTTGTTGACGTGACATGACATTTTCACTGTCACACAAGATAAAAATTTATATAATTAGTATTGTCATTTAAAATGCAGTAAATGGTTAAACATTTATTTGTCTTATATGGACCTGTTGATATAAAAACTGCTTTGTCTTTAGAATTTCAAAATTGTCCTATGGTGTGACTGTCTCAAGCATGGTTCAATAAATTACAACTTTTATCAATTAAAAAGAAAATCATACAAATGTTTATAAATACATCAGGCATAATTTTATAAGTGTCTAATATTTTTTAAATCCATATATTTCTAAAAGCGTATGAACTTGATACATTTTGTCCCTGAAAACCTTGTCCTCCAGTGTGACACCATATCCTGATTTTCACGAGCAAGGACCATGCCATAACCATGAACATTGGAGAATTGTTTATTAAAAAAAGTTAGGGATGAATAGGGAGAGGATGAAGAGGAAGAGAGACGGGGATGGAGACAGGGGCATTATCTCAGTTAAATGTAGGCCGAGTGATTAGGACCCCCAATACAACCTGGAATGGAAGAGAACAGGGGATGGTAAAGATGGTTGTATGGATGAAAGAGGGAGGGTTCGAGAGATAGAGACAAACCGTACTGTAAGGGGCGGCCCGATATAAGAAGGTTTTGAGAAGTCAGGTGATTGGTTGAGGCGTGGCCCCGCTCCCGAACAACAGTTAATTAACTCCATTTAAGTCAGGCAATTCCACTGACAAGTTTAATCAGTTGAAGGACCCCATTCATGGCCCATGACATGTGCACATGGTTAGATTTTGTCTCAGAATTGTTCAAATATTTAACTTTTTTGGAACCACTATAAAAAGTTAATTTCTGTTGTCCTTTGGTGCGACACCCCTATATTCTTAATTCTTTCTGTTACATCATAGGACACATTTCAGTAAAAATGTTTAAAAAAACAGTGAAAGAATCTAAAGTTAGTGACCCATATATTTTCGCAAACATCAGACTTTACACTACATAGCCTTACTATGCTTTTTTTTTCTTCAAAAGTGGTTTTACAAAAAAAGGTTTTTATATTGCCATTTGTCAACTACCCACATATTTGTCAACTAACCAAGACCGACACGAAAACTGATTTTAGCTCCATAACAGAATTAACATTTTGGGTAATAAAATGATACCACACAATGATCAACAGAAGCGAACACGCGATCAAGCCCGCCCTCTGGTGGACAGAATCGGAACTGAATCCGTCCAAGAACTCGACCTCGCCGACAGACAGACGGTCACAGTGATGTTTTATTTACTCTCCCAAATATACCTGGTTATAAAAAGAAGACCTGCGTGTGAACTGCAGTCTGCATAAGTCACAAGTCACTATAAAAAAGCACGTTAAATGCTTGCCGAAGGGGTTAGTCTTCTGTAAATGTCAGATGACATAATCATTTGGCCTCTTTAGACAGCAAACGTGACTTGAAGTAAGATTGTATGCCGCTCTGAAATAAACAGAGCCACATATCACATCTTCACACTGATGGCGACTTGAAGAACAGACGCTCATGTTTCAGGCGGGAAAAATACTCCCGCCTGAAATCTGAGAGTGAGTTCAACTGCAGTTATTTTGCTTTGTCTCATTGAGCGAGTCGCCTCAGTCGGGCAGACTGACTGACTGACGGACACCAGTGCCAAACCCGGGAGGTCTCGCCGTCTGACCTTGCGGCACCCCCTTCGGTTTCCTCGGGGCAAGAGTCCAGCAGCGACAACTGTCACCCGCATCTAGCGCCGTTTACGCGCACTGCGCGTGAGAACCGGGAGAGCCGTGGAGATTCGGTAACAGGGTTAATCATCTCAGGCGCTCAAACTGCTGTTGATTCACAGTCACTGACGTTGCCTTTTGAGAGCAGCTTAATAACTAGTGTGTGTAAATACAGCACACAGATAGACAACACTGATTCTTGAGTAGACTACTAGCACATTATTTTAGATTGATCTTTAACGTGTTGAACGGTTTTGGGAGCACGTTTTTCCTTACCTATCATACTCCGGCCTATGGACCAACACCTAAAAACTATTTGCAAAGGTATCATTAGGCCTATGTCATGACTTGTTGAGGCACATGACTTTTAACTAACTACTTCAAAATTAATTCAAAACCCATAACCACAATGACATAATATTACTTAACAATTAGTTTACAGTCATGCGCCTCAACAAGTAAAGTTATAACATAATGATACCTTTGCAAATCATTAGCTAATGATTAATTAAAGCAGACAACTGGAAGTTGACATACATAGCTTTGACCATGTGGTAATTAACATGAATTTACATTATTAGTTATTTTTATTAGGGAATTAATTCATGATAACAAATTTAATTAATCAAAACTTAATCTATTAATCATATAGAATGTTCATTAGTTGCTGATGCATTGGTCATTAATAAATGGTTTAGTTCTTTATGAGTGATTATCTGTGCATTAGTTAAGCATTATTTAATGCATGTTAGTGCACCCGTATGGCAGTGTTGCTGCAAAGTTACTTTAAATCAAAATAATAACATTGTTGTTGTTATTGTTTATATTATTATTGGTAACACTTTGCAATATTGTCTCATTAACTAACATTAGTTGATGCATTAACTAACAATGAGCTGTTACATTACTCATTAATCTTTGTAAATAATAGCATACTTAAAAAAATACAAGTTCATCTTACCTCAGGTCCATTAAATAATGTTAACATGCAACTTTTGAATTTTACAAATGTATTACTAAATGTTGACTAAATTAACATTAGGCTAACTATAGATTAATAAATGCTTTATAAATGTTTTTCATTGTTAGTTCATGTAAACTAATGTAGTTAATGTAACATTGTAAAATGTTAGTCCTCCTACCTTATTATTGTTTAACTCTAAGCAGGTGAAATATGGGAAAATAATCTAACTTTGACTAACTTTGATATGATCTAATTATGGTGTTTACAAAAAAATATGGGACACAGCTGTGAAACAAAATATTTTTTTTTTTTAAATAGATAGACAGACCACTGTTTTTTTTTTTTTTTTGCTGTCCAGAGAGCTTCTTTCACAACAACAATCAGCTAAATGTCAGCTACATCCCAGACCTCTTACATGGTTTATAAGGTCATGTTTTTATTTATTGTTTTTTTTCAGTAGCAGAACCTGTGTGTCAGTGTGTGTCAGACTTCCAGTGCTATGTTTAGCTTCTTTACTAAATGGCTGGTAGGCTTTTAAATCACATCATTATCTCAACAGCACCTGAGCTTCATTCAGAGTGCAGACACACACCAACAAAGCCAAAGTTGAATAGTCAGCAGAGCTATTATGTGTCTGACTTGTTTGCCTGATGCAATTTAATATTTAATATCATACCTGAACAAAAGATTACCCTACTTACATTCTCAAATCAACACATCACTTGCAATACTGCATGGGTTGAAGACGTATAAAATCTGGGGGATTTCTTGATCTGTTGTTTATGCATTCTTTCAGCGCAGCTGTGAGCGGCAAACAATTTAGAAACAATGAGGTGCAAAACTGCTGAGAACTACACAAACAAAACTTTTATTCTTATAGTTTGCAAAGACATCGCAAATAAAACAATTTTTTCTACCAAAGTTTTCTAGTGACCCCTAAGTGGATCTTTTGTGGTAAAACCTTCTGTGACCATTCAGTTGAAACCTATTGGAAAAGACACCTAGCCTCTAGACTGCGAGCACTCTGTCAAAATGGGTCTCAGACGGTAACCACAGAATATTTCATTAATTAATGAGCGTTATGTGGTGCTATTAAAGCACTCACACGCCCCATTTGGCCCAAAGCACAGCCTTTTAACACATTAACTCACCGCAGATCTCAATCTGATGCATGAGGAAGAGAACGGGAGAAAAACAGAGACGAGCTAAAACTCATCACAGGCACTCTGTGAGGAGACATGGGGCACAAAATCCCATCAAATACTCTATTATTATACTTTATGATCCTTGTCAAAATTTGCAAAACATTTTTAGAGTGAGATTACACAATGTTGTTCAACACTAATGGCACTAATGCAGGTCTTCAACACAACAGGAGTGTTAATATGAGAACATACATTAGCAGGCCAAGGGAATATGTGCACCCAGTTGTTGCTAATGGTTGCTATAAACTAATAATTGCTTAAGCCAGGCTCAGACTACAGATTTATTCCTGATTTACTCCTCCCGACAATCAGAGAAAAAATCTTGTTCAGGACCTTGATGTTCAGCCCAGATTATCTGGTAATGTGAGACGTTTACAGACAGGCGGTTCTAGACCCTTTGTCTGTTGTCTCAGCCCCCTAAAACTATAATCACCTATCTGAACAGGATAGTCAATTTTATTATTGACTGTTTACTTGTCTTTAATGTTTGAACTTTATATTAGTTCGAGAATTGTGAAATTTCACAGA